>CM032165.1:8564774-8731103 GCA_018901935.1 Pugionium cornutum | reverse complement strand
TTGGATTACTTGGAGGCTTTTTCGTACCTCATTCAATCAAAAATGTTGGCACAATATGGAAAATTGAGCTACCTTAACGTGAGTGTTGGATTCGAGTCATTGTGAACTCTAAATCAAAAGTTATGTGCGATGTAGTTTGGACATATCAAGCTGATAGGCCACTTAAAATGATCATTCTAAACTGATCATTGGTGCTCCTTAAGTAAAGCCTTATAATTAAAGCATAATGTATGGCATCATGCAGTTTGTATACATTGGATTACTTGGAGGCTTTTTCGTAACTCTTAGACTCTTAAATGTTGTCACAATATGGAAACCTGAGCTACCTTAGCGTGGGCGTTGGACTCCTATCATTTTGAGATTTAACTCAAAAGTTAAGGACAATTTAGTGCGGACATGTCAAGTTTATCAGCAAGTTAAAATGATCATTTTAAACTCATCATTGGTGCTCCTTGAGTAAAGGCTTATAAAGAGAAGCGTAATGCATGACATCACACAGTTTGGAATAGTTTGGATTATTTGGAGGCTTTGTCGTAGCTATATTGGTCTTAAGTTTTGTCATGATATAGAAAATTGAGATAGCCTAACGTGGCCATTGGATTCATGTTATTTCGAAGTCTAAATAAAAAGTTGCAGACAATTTAGTACGGACATGTCCAATTGATCGGATAATTAAAATTATCATTCTAAACTGATCATTGGTGCTGCTTCAGTAAAGTCTTATAAATGAAGCATAATGCATGGCATCACGCAGGTTGGGATACATTGGATTACTTGCAGGCTTTGTCGTAGCTATTTTGGCCTTAAATTTTTTCAGAATATAGAAAATTGAGCTAGCTTAACGTGGGCGTTGAATTTGTTTCATTTTGAAGTATAAATCAAAATTATGGACGATTTATTACGGACATGTCAAGTTGATCGGCCAATTAAAATGATCATTCTAAACTGATCATTGGTGCTCCTTGTGTAAACAGTTATAAATGAATCATAATGGATGGCATCATCCAGTTTGGTATACATTGGATTACTTGGAGGATTTGTTGTAGTTCTTTTAGTCTCATAAGTTCTTGAGATATGGAAAATTCAGCATGCTTAACATGAGAATTGGATTCGTGTCATTCGGAACTCTAAATCAAAATTTACGTACGATTTAGTGCCGACATGTCAAGTTGATCGGCAACTAAAAATGATCATTTTAAACTGATCATTGGTGCTCCTTAAGTAAAGGCTTATAAATGAAGCATAATGTGTGGTATCATGCAGTTCGGGATACACTGGATTAATTGGAGGCTTTTTGCTGCTCATTCAATGTCAAATGTTTTCACAGTATAGAAAATTGGGCTAGCTTAACGTGGGCGTTGGATTCGTGTCATTCTGAACTCTAAATCAAAAGTTACGGACGATTTAGTGCAGACATTTGAAGTTGATCGGCCTATTAAACTGATCATTGGTGCTCCTTGTGTTAAGGCTTATAAATGAAGCATAATGCATGGCATCACGCTGTTTGGGATACATTGGATTACTTGGAGGCGTTGTCGTGGCTCTTTGAGTCTCAAATGTTTTCTCAATATAAAATTGCGCTTGCTTAACCTGGGAATTGGATTTGTGTCATTCTGAACACTAAATCCAAAGTACGGACGATTTAGTGCGGACATGTCAAGTTGATCGTCCAGTTAAAATGATCATTCTAAAATGATAATTGGTGCTCCTTAAGTAAAGGCTTATAGACGAAGCATAATGCAAGACATCACATAGTTTGGGCTAGATTGGATTACTTGGAGGCTTTGTCGTAGCTATTTTAGACTTAAATTTATTCAAAATATTTGAAATTGAGCTTGTTTAGCATGGGCGTCGGATTTATTTCATTTTGAACTCTAAATCAAAATCACGGACGATTTTGTGCGAACATGTCAAGTAGATCCGCAAATTCAAATGATCATTCTAAACTTATCTTCAGTAAACGATTACAAATGAAGCATAATGGATGGCATCATCCAGTTTGGGATACATTGGATTACTCGGAGGCTTTGTCGTAGTTCTTTTACTCTCAAATGTTCTAACAATATAGAAAATTGAGCTTGCTTAACGCGGGCATTGGATTCGTGTAATTCTGAACTCTAAATCAAAAGTTGCGGACGATTTAGTGCAGACATGTCAAGTTGATAGGCCAGTTAAAATGATAATTCTTAACTAATCATTGGTACTCCTTGAGTAAAGGCTTATAAATGAAGCATAATGAATGACATCACACAATTTGGAATACATTGGATTACTTGGAGGCTTTTTCGTACCTCATTCAATCTAAAATGTTGTCACAATATGGAAAATTGAGCTAGCTTAACGTGAGTGTTGGATTCGTGTCATTGTGAACTTTAAATCAAAAGTTATGTATGATGTAGTTTGGACATATCAAGCTGATAGGCCACTTAAAATGATCATTCTAAACGGATCGTTGGTGCTCCTTAAGTAAAGCCTTATAATTAAAGCAGAATGTGTGGCATCATGCAGTTTGTATACATTGGATTACTTGGAGGCTTTCTCGTAACTCTTAGACTCTCAAATGTTGTCACAATATGGAAACCTGAGCTATCTTAGCGTGGGCGTTGGACTCCTATCATTTTGAGATCTAACTCAAAAGTTAAGGACAATTTAGTGCGGACATGTCAAGTTTATCAGCAAGCTAAAATGGTCATTTTAAACTCATCATTGGTGCTCCTTGAGTAAAGGCTTATAAAGAGAAGCGTAATGCATGGCATCACACAGTTTGGAATAGTTTGGATTACTTGGAGGCTTTGTCCTAGCTATATTGGTCTTAAGGTTTGTCACAAAATAGAAAATTGAGCTAGCCTAACGTGGCCATTGGATTCATGTCATTTTGAACTCAAAATAAAAAGTTGCGGACAATTTAGTACGGACATGTCCAATTGATCAGAAAATTAAAATGATCATTCTAAACTGATCATTGGTGCTGCTTCATTAAAGTCTTATAAATGAAGCATAATGCATGGCATCACGCAGTTTGGGATACATTAGATTACTTGGAGGCTTTGGCGTAGCTATTTTGGCTTTAAAATTTTTCAGAAATAGAAAATTGAGCTAGCTTAACGTGGGCGTTGAATTTGTTTCATTTTTTGAACTGTAAATCAAAATTATGGACGATTTATTACGGACATGTCAAGTTGATCGGCCAATTAAAATGATCATTCTAAACTGATCATTGGTGCTCCTTGGGTAAACAGTTATAAATGACTCATAATGGATGGCATCATCCAGTTTGGTATACATTGGATTTCTTGGAGGCTTTGTCGTAGTTCTTTTTGTCTCAAATGTTCTAACAATATAGAAAATTCAGCTTGCTTAACATGAGCGTTGGATTCCTGTCATTCGGAACTCTAAATCAAAATTTACGCACGATTTAGTGCGGACATGTCAAGTTGATCGGCAACTAAAAATGATCATTTTAAACTGATCATTGGTGCTCCTTAAGTAAAGGCTTATAAATGAAGCATAATGTGTGGTATCATGCAGTTTGGGATACACTGGATTACTTGGAGGCTTTTTTGCAGCTCATTCAATCTCAAATGTTTTCACCGTATAGCAAATTGAGCTAGCTTAACGTGGGCGTTGGATTCGTGTCATTCTGAACTCTAAATCAAAAGTTACGGACGATTTAGTGCAGACATTTGAAGTTGATCGGCCTATTAAAATGATCAATTTAAACTGATCATTGGTGCTCCTTTTGTTAAGGCTTATAAATGAAGCATAATGCATGGCATCACGCTGTTTGGGATACATTGGATTACTTGGAGGCGTTGTCGTGGCTCTTTGAGTCTCAAATGTTTTCTCAATATAAAATTGCCCTTGCTTAACCTGGGAATTGGATTTGTGTCATTCTGAACACTAAATCCAAAGTACGGACGATTTAGTGCGGACATGTCAAGTTGATCGTCCAGTTAAAATGATCATTCTAAAATGATAATTGGTGCTCCTTAAGTAAAGGCTTATAGACGAAGCATAATGCAAGACATCACATAGTTTGGGCTAGATTGGATTACTTGGAGGCTTTGTCGTAGCTATTTTAGACTTAAATTTATTCAAAATATTTGAAATTGAGCTAGTTTAGCATGGGCGTCGGATTTATGTCATTTTGAACTCTAAATCAAAATTACGGACGATTTTGTGCGAACATGTCAAGTTGATCGGCAAATTAAAATGATCATTCTAAACTTATCTTCAGTAAACGATTACAAATGAAGCATAATGGATGGCATCATCCAGTTTGGGATACATTGGATTACTCGGAGGCTTTGTCGTAGTTCTTTTACTCTCAAATGTTCTAACAATATAGAAAATTGAGCTTGCTTAACGCGGGCATTGGATTCGTGTAATTCTGAACTCTAAATCAAAAGTTGAGGACGATTTAGTGCAGACATGTCAAGTTGATAGGCCAGTTAAAATGATAATTATTAACTGATCATTGGTACTCCTTGAGTAAAGGCTTATAAATGAAGCATAATGAATGACATCACACAATTTGGAATACATTGGATTACTTGGAGGCTTTTTCGTACCTCATTCAATCTAAAATGTTGTCATAATATGGAAAATTGAGCTAGCTTAACGTGAGTGTTGGATTCGTGTCATTGTGAACTTTAAATCAAAAGTTATGTACGATGTAGTTTGGACATATCAAGCTGATAGGCCACTTAAAATGATCATTCTAAACGGATCATTGGTGCTCCTTAAGTAAAGCCTTATAATTAAAGCAGAATGTATGGCATCATGCAGTTTGTATACATTGGATTACTTGGAGGCTTTTTCGTAACTCTTAGACTCTCAAATGTTGTCAATATGGAAACCTGAGCTATCTTAGCGTGGGCGTTGGACTCCTATCATTTTGAGATCTAACTCAAAAGTTAAGGACAATTTAGTGCGGACATGTCAAGTTTATCAGCAAGCTAAAATGGTCATTTTAAACTCATCATTGGTGCTCCTTGAGTAAAGGCTTATAAAGAGAAGTGTAATGCATGGCATCACACAGTTTGGAATAGTTTGGATTACTTGGAGGCTTTGTCCTAGCTATATTGGTCTTAAGGTTTGTCACAATATAGAAAATTGAGCTAGCCTAACGTGGCCATTGGATTCATGTCATTTTGAACTCTAAACAAGAAGTTGCTGACAATTTAGTACGGACATGTCCAATTGATCGGAAAATTAAAATGATCATTCTAAACTGATCATTGGTGCTGCTTCATTAAATTCTTATAAATGAAGCATAATGCATGGCATCACGCAGTTTGGGATACATTAGATTACTTGGAGGCTTTGTCGTAGCTATTTTGGCCTTAAAATTTTTCAGAATATAGAAAATTGAGCTAGCTTAATGTGGGCGTTGAATTTGTTTCATTTTGAACTGTAAATAAAAATTATGGACGATTTGTTACGGACATGTCAAGTTGATCAGCCAATTAAAATGATAATTCTAAACTGATCATTGGTGCTCCTCGTGTAAACGGTTATAAATGAATCATAATGGATGGCATCATCCAGTTTGCTATACATTGGATTACTTGGAGGCTTTGTCGTAGTTCTTTTTGTCTCAAATGTTCTAACAATATAGAAAATTCAGCTTGCTTAACATGAGCGTTGGATTCCTGTCATTTGGAACTCTAAATCAAAATTTACGTACGATTTAGTGCGGACATGTCAAGTTGATCAGCAACTAAAAATGATCATTTTAAACTGATCATTGGTGCTCCTTAAGTAAAGGCTTATAAATGAAGCATAATGTGTGGTATCATGCAGTTCGGGATACACTGGATTACTTGGAGGCTTTTTTGCAGCTCATTCAATCTCAAATGCTGTCACAGTATAGAAAATTAAGCTAGCTTAACGTGGGCGTTGGATTCGTGTCATTCGGAACTCTAAATCAAAAGTTACGGACGATTTAGTGCAGACATTTGAAGTGTATTGGCCTATTAAAATGATCAATTTAAACTGATCATTGGTGCTCCTTGTGTTAAGGCTTATAAATGAAGCATAATGCATGGCATCACGCTGTTTGGGATACATTGGAGTACTTGGAGGCGTTGTCGTGGTTCTTTGAGTCTCAAATGTTTTCTCAATATAAAATTGCGCTTGCTTAGCCTGGGAATTGGATTTGTGTCATTCTGAACACTAAATCCAAAGTACGGACGATTTAGTGCGGACATGTCAAGTTGGTCGGCCAGTTAAAATGATCGTTCTAAAATGATAATTGGTGCTCCTTAAGTAAAGGCTTAGAGATGAAGCATAATGCAAGACATCACATAGTTTGGGCTAGATTGGATTACTTGGAGGCTTTGTCGTAGCTATTTTAGACTTAAATTTATTCAAAATATTTGAAATTGAGCTAGTTTAGCGTGGGCGTCGGATTAATTTCATTTTGAACTCTAAATCAAAATTACGGACGATTTTGTGCGAACATATCAAGTTGATCGGCAAATTAAAATGATCATTCTAAACTTATCTTCAGTAAGCGATTACAAATGAAGCATAACGGATGGCATCATCCAGTTGTGGATACATTGGATTACTCTGAGGCTTTGTCGTAGTTCTTTTACTCTCAAATGTTCTAACAATATAGAAAATTGAGCTTGCTTAACGCGGGCATTGGATTCGTGTAATTCTGAACTCTAAATCAAAAGTTATGGACGATTTAGTGCAGACATGTCAAGTTGATAGGCCAGTTAAAATGATAATTCTAAACTGATCATTGGTACTCCTTGAGTAAAGGCTTATAAATGACGCATAATGCATGACATCACACAAGTTTGAATACATTGGATTACTTGGAGGCTTTTTCGTACCTCATTCAATCAAAAATGTTGGCACAATATGGAAAATTGAGCTACCTTAACGTGAGTGTTGGATTCGAGTCATTGTGAACTCTAAATCAAAAGTTATGTGCGATGTAGTTTGGACATATCAAGCTGATAGGCCACTTAAAATGATCATTCTAAACTGATCATTGGTGCTCCTTAAGTAAAGCCTTATAATTAAAGCATAATGTATGGCATCATGCAGTTTGTATACATTGGATTACTTGGAGGCTTTTTCGTAAATCTTAGACTTCCAAATGTTGTCACATTATGGAAACCTGAGCTATCTTAGCGTGGGCGTTGGACTCCTATCATTTTGAGATTTAACTCAAAAGTTAAGGACAATTTAGTGCGGACATGTCAAGTTTATCAGCAAGTTAAAATGATCATTTTAAACTCATCATTGGTGCTCCTTGAGTAAAGGGTTATAAAGAGAAGTGTAATGCATGGCATCACACAGTTTGGAATAGTTTGGACTACTTGGAGGCCTTGTACTAGCTATATTGGTCTGAAGTTTTGTCACAATATAGAAAATTGAGCTAGCCTAACGTGGCCATTGGATTCATGTCATTTCGAACTCTAAATTAAAAGTTGCGGACAATTTAGTACGGACATGTCCAATTGATCGGACAATTAAAATGATCATTCTAAACTGAGCATTGGTGCTGCTTCAGTAAAGTCTTATAAATGAAGCATAATGCATGGCATCACGCAGTTTGGGATACATTAGATTACTTGGAGGCTTTGTCGTAGCTATTTTGGCCTTAAATTTTTTCAGAATATAGAAAATTGAGCTAGCTTAAAGTGGGCGTTGAATTTGTTTCATTTTGAACTGTAAATCAAAATTATGGACGATTTATTACGGACATGTCAAGTTGATCGGCCAATTAAAATGATCATTCTAAACTGATCATTGGTGCTCCTTATGTAAACGGTTATAAATGAATCATAATGGATGGCATCATCCAGTTTGGTATACATTGGATTACTTGAAGGCTTTGTCGAAGTTCTTTTTGTCTCAAATGTCTAACAATATAGAAAATTCAGCTTGCTTAACATGAGCGTTGGATTCGTGTCATTCGGAACTCTAAATCAAAATTAACGTAAGATTTAGTGTGGACATGTCAAGTTAATCGGCAACTAAAAATGATCATTTTAAACTGATCATTGGTGCTCCTTAAGTAAAGGCTTATAAATGAAGCATAATGTATGGTATCATGCAGTTTGGGATACACTGGATTATTTGGAGGCTTTGTCGCAGCTCATTCAATATCAAATGTTTTCACAGTATAGAAAATTGAGCTAGCTTAACGTGGGCGTTGGATTCGTGTCATTGTGAACTCTAAATCAAAAGTTACGGACGATTTAGTGCAGACATTTGAAGTTGATCGGCCTATTAAAATGATAAATTTAAACTGATCATTGGTGCTCCTTGTGTTAAGGCTTATAAATGAAGCATAATGCATGGCATCACGCTGTTTGGGATACATTGGAGTACTTGGAGGCGTTGTCGTGGCTCTTTGAGTCTCAAATGTTTTCTCAATATAAAATTGCGCTTGCTTAACCTGGGAATTGGATTTGTGTCATTCTGAACACTAAATCCAAAGTACGGATGATTTAGTGTGGACATGTCAAGTTGATCGGCCAGTTAAAATGATCGTTCTAAAATGATAATTGGTGCTCCTTAAGTAAAGGCTTATAGATGAAGCATAATGCAAGACATCACGTAGTTTGGCTAGATTGGATTACTTGGAGGCTTTGTCGTAGCTATTTTAGACTTAAATTTATTCAAAATATTTGAAATTGAGCTTGTTTAGCATGGGCGTCGGATTTATTTCATTTTGAACTCTAAATCAAAATCACGGACGATTTTGTGCGAACATGTCAAGTAGATCCGCAAATTCAAATGATCATTCTAAACTTATCTTCAGTAAACGATTACAAATGAAGCATAATGGATGGCATCATCCAGTTGTGGATACATTGGATTACTCTGAGGCTTTGTCGTAGTTCTTTTACTCTCAAATGTTCTAACAATATAGAAAATTGAGCTTCCTTACATGGGCATTGGGTTAGTGTAATTCTGAACTCTAAATCAAAAGTTATGGACGATTTAGTGCAGACATGTCAAGTTGATAGGCCAGTTAAAATAATAATTCTAAACTGATCATTGGTACTCCTTGAGTAAAGGCTTATAAATGACGCATAATGCATGACATCACACAATTTGGAATACATTGGATTACTTGGAGGCTTTTTCGTACCTCATTCAATCTAAAATATTGTAACAATATGGAAAATTGAGCTAGCTTAACATGAGTATTGGATTCGTGTCATTGTGAACTCTAAATCAAAAGTTATGTACGATGTAGTTTGGACATATCAAGCTGATAAGCCACTTAAAATGATCATTCTAAACTGATCATTGGTGCTCCTTAAGTAAAGCCTTATAATTAAAGCATAATGTATGGCATCATCCAGTTTGTATACATTGGATTACTTGGAGGCTTTTTCGTAACTCTTAGACTCCCAAATGTTGTCACAATATGGAAACCTGAGCTATCTTAGCGTGGGCGTTGGACTCCTATCATTTTGAGATCTAACTCAAAAGTTAAGGAAAACTTAGTGCGGACATGTCAAGTTTATCAGCAAGTTAAAATGATCATTTTAAACTCATCATTGGTGCTCCTTGAGTAAAGGCTTATAAAGAGAAGCGTAATGCATGGTATCACACAGTTTGGAATAGTTTGGATTACTTGGAGGCTTTGTCCTAGCTATATTGGTCTTAAGTTTTGTCACAATATAGAAAATTGAGCTAGCCTAACGTTGCCATTGGATTCATGTCATTCGAACTCTAAATAAAAAGTTGCGGACAATTTAGTACGGACATGTCCAATTGATCGGACAATTAAAATGATCATTCTAAACTGATCATTGGTGCTGCTTCGGTAAAGTCTTATAAATGAAGCATAATGGATGGCATCACGCAGTTTGGGATACATTAGATTACTTGAAGGCTTTGTCGTAGCTATTTTGGCCTTAAATTTTTTCAGAATATAGAAAATTGAGCTAGCTTAACGTGGGCGTTGAATTTGTTTCATTTTGAACTGTAAATCAAAATTATGGAGGATTTATTATGGACATGTCAAGTTGATCGGCCAATTAAAATGATCATTCTAAACTGATCATTGGTGCTCCTTGTGTAAACGGTTATAAATGAATCATAATGGATGGCATCATCCAGTTTGGTATACATTGGATTACTTGGAGGCTTTGTCATAGTTTTTTTGTCTCAAATGTTCTAAAAATATAGAAAATTCAGCTTGCCTAACATGAGCGTTGGATTCGTGTCATTCGGAACTCTAAATTAAAATTAATGTACGATTTAGTGCGGACATGTCAAGTTGATCGGCAACTAAAAATGATCATTTTAAACTGATCATTGGTGCTCCTTAAGTAAAGGCTTATAAATGAGGCATAATGTATGGTATCATGCAGTTTGGGATACACTAGATTACTTGGAGGCTTTGTCGCAGATCATTCAACCTCAACTGTTTTCACAGTATAGAAAATTGAGCTAGCTTAACGTGGGCGTTGAATTCGTGTCATTCTGAACTCTAAATCAAAAGTTACAGACGATTTAGTGCAGACATTTGAAGTTGATCGGACTATTAAAATGATCAATTTAAACTGATCATTGGTGCTCCTTCTGTTAAGGTTTATAAATGAAGCATAATGCATGGCATCACGCTGTTTGGGATTCATTGGAGTACTTGGAGGCGTTGTCGTGGCTCTTTGAGTCTCAAATGTTTTCTCAATATAAAATTGCGCTTGCTTAACCTGGGAATTGGATTTGTGTCATTCTGAACACTAAATTCAAAGTACGGATGATTTAGTGCGGACATGTCAAGTTGATCGGCCAGTTAAAATGATCGTTCTAAAATGATAATTGGTGCTCCTTAAGTAAAGGCTTATAGATGAAACATAATGCAAGACATCACGTAGTTTGGGCTAGATTGGATTACTTGGAGGCTTTGTCGTAGCTATTTTAGACTTAAATTTATTCAAAATATTTGAAATTGAGCTTGTTTAGCATGGGCGTCGGATTTATTTCATTTTGAACTCTAAATCAAAATTACAGACGATTTTGTGCGAACATGTCAAGTTGATCCGCAAATACAAATGATCATTCTAAACTTATCTTTAGTAAACGATTACAAATGAAGCATAATGGATGGGATCATCCAGTTGTGGATACATTGGATTACTCTGAGGCTTTGTCGTAGTTCTTTTACTCTCAAATGTTCTAACAATATAGAAAATTGAGCTTGCTTAACGCGGGCATTGGGTTCGTGTAATTCTGAACACTAAATCAAAAGTTATGGACGATTTAGTGCAGACATGTCAAGTTGATAGGCTAGTTAAAATGATAATTCTAAACTGATCATTGGTACTCCTTGAGTAAAGGCTTATAAATGACGCATAATGCATGACATCACACAATTTGGAATACATTGGATTACTTGGAGGCTTTTTCGTACCTCATTCAATCTAAAATGTTGTCACAATATGGAAAATTGAGCTAGCTTAACATGAGTATTGGATTCGTGTCATTGTGAACTCTAAATCAAAAGTTATGTACGATGTAGTTTGGACATATCAAGCTGATAAGCCACTTAAAATGATCATTCTAAACTGATCATTGGTGCTCCTTAAGTAAAGCCTTATAATTAAAGCATAATGTATGGCATCATCCAGTTTGTATGCATTGGATTACTTGGAGGCTTTTTCGTAACCCTTGGACTCCCAAATGTTGTCACAATATGGAAACCTGAGCTATCTTAGCGTGGGCGTTGGACTCCTATCATTTTGAGATCTAACTCAAAAGTTAAGGACAATTTAGTGCGGACATGTCAAGTTTATCAGCAAGTTAAAATGATCATTTTAAACTCATCATTGGTGCTCCTTGAGTAAAGGCTTATAAAGAGAAGCGTAATGCATGACATCACACAGTTTGGAATAGTTTGGATTACTTCGAGGCTTTGTGCTAGCTATATTGGTATTAAGTTTTGTCACAATATAGAAAATTGAGCTAGCCTAACGTGGCCATTGGATTCATGTCATTTCGAACTCTAAATAAAAAGTTGCAGACAATTTAGAACGGACATGTCCAATTGATCGGACAATTAAAATGATCATTCTAAACTGATCATTGGTGCTGCTTCAGTAAAGTCTTATAAATGAAGCATAATGCATGGCATCACGCAGTTTGGGATACATTAGATTACTTGGAGGCTTTGTCGTAGCTATTTTGGCATTAAATTTTTTCAGAATATAGAAAATTGAGCTAGCTTTACGTGGGCGTTGAATTTGTTTCATTTTGAACTGTAAATCAAAATTATGGACGCTTTATTACGGACATGTCAAGTTGATCGGCCAATTAAAATGATCATTCTAAACTGATCATTGGTGCTCCTTGTGTAAACGGTTATAAATGAATCATAATGGATGGCATCATCCAGTTTGGTATACATTGGATTACTTGGAGGCTTTGTCGTAGTTCTTTTTGTCTCAAATGTTGTAACAATATAGAAAATTCAGCTTGCTTAACATGAGTGTTGGATTTGTGTCATTCGGAACTCTAAATAAAAATTTACATACGATTTAGTGCGGACATGTCAAGTTGATCGGCAAGTAAAAATGATCATTTTAAACTGATCATTGGTGCTCCTTAAGCAAAGGCTTATAAATGAAGCATAACGTATGGTATCATGCAGTTCGGGATACACTGGATTACTTGGAAGCTTTGTCGCAGCTCATTCAATCTCAAATGTTTTCACAGTATAGAAAATTGAGCTAGCTTAACGTGGGCGTTGGATTCGTGTCATTCTGAACTCTAAATCAAAAGTTACGGACGATTTAGTGCAGACATTTGAAGTTGCTCGGCCTATTAAAATGATCAATTTAAACTGATCATTGGTGCTCCTTGTGTTAAGGCTTATAAATGAAGCATAATGCATGGCATCACGCTGTTTGGGATACATTGGATTACTTGGAGGCGTTGTCGTGGCTCTTTGAGTCTCAAATGTTTTCTCAATACAAAATTGTGCTTGCTTAACCTGGGAATTGGATTTGTGTCATTCTGAACACTAACTAGAAAGTACGGACGATTTAGTGCGGACATGTCAAATTGATCGGCCAGTTAAAATGATCATTCTAAAATGATAATTGGTTCTCCTTAAGTAAAGCCTTATAGATGAAGCATAATGCAAGACATCACGTAGTTTGGGCTAGATTGGATTACTTGGAGGCTTTGTCGTAGCTATTTTAGACTTAAATTTATTCAAAATATTTGAAATTGAGCTAGTTTAGCATGGGCGTCGGATTTATTTCATTTTGAACTCTAAATAAAAATTACGGACGATTTTGTGCGAACATGTCAAGTTGATCGGCAAATTAAAATGATCATTCTAAACTTATCTTCAGTAAGCGATTACAAATGAAGCATAATGGATGGCATCATCCAGTTGTGGATACATTGGATTACTCTAAGGCTTTGTCGTAGTTCTTTTACTCTCAAATGTTCTAACAATATAGCAAATTGAGCTTGCTTACCGCGGGCATTGGATTCGTGTAATTCTGAACTCTAAATCAAAAGTTATTGACGATTTAGTGCAGACATGTCAAGTTGATAGGCCAGTTAAAATGATAATTCTAAACTGATCATTGGTACTCCTTGAGTAAAGGCTTATAAATGACGCATAATGCATGACATCACACAATTCGGAATACATTGGATTACTTGGAGGCTTTTTCGTACCTCATTCAATCTAAAATGTTGTCACAATATGGAAAATTGAGCTAGCTTAACGTGAGTGTTGGATTCGTGTCATTGTGAACTCTAAATCAAAAGTTATGTACGATGTAGTTTGGACATATCAAGCTGCTAGGCCACTTAAAATGATCATTCTAAACTGATCATTGGTGCTCCTTAAGTAAAGTCTTATAATTAAAGCATAATGTATGGCATCATGCAGTTTGTATACATTGGTTTACTTGGAGGCTTTTTCGTAACTCTTAGACTCCCAAATGTTGTCACATTATGGAAACCTTAGCTATCTTAGCGTGGGCGTTGGACTCCTATCATTTTGAGATTTAACTCAAAAGTTAAGGACAATTTAGTGCAGACATGTCAAGTTTATCAGCAAGTTAAAATGATCATTTTAAACTCATCATTGGTGCTCCTTGAGTAAAGGCTTATAAAGAGAAGCGTAATGCATGGCATCACACAGTTTGGAATAGTTTGGATTACTTGGAGGCTTTGTACTAGCTATATTGGTCTGAAGTTTGTCACAATATAGAAATTTGAGCTCGCCTAACGTGGCCATTGGATTCATGTCATTTCGAACTCTAAATAAAAAGTTGCGGACAATTTAGTACGGACATGTCCAATTCATCGGACAATTAAAATGTTCATTCTTAACTGATCATTGGTGCTGCTTCAGTAAAGTCTTATAAATGAAGCATAATGCATGGCATCACGCAGTTTGGGATACATTAGATTACTTGGAGGCTTTGTCGTAGCTATTTTGGCCTTAAATGTTTTCAGAATATAGAAAATTGAGCTAGCTTAACGTGGGCGTTGAATTTGTTTCATTTTGAACTGTAAATCACAATGATGGACGATTTATTACGGACATGTCAAGTTGATCGGCCAATTAAAATGATCATTCTAAACTGATCATTGGTGCTCCTTGTGTAAACGGTTATAAATGAATCATAATGGATGGCATCATCCAGTTTGGTATACATTGGATTACTTGGAGGCTTTGTCGTAGTTCTTTTTGTCTCAAATGTTCTAACAATATAGAAAATTCAGCTTGCTTAACATGAGCATTGGATTCGTGTCATTTGGAACTCTAAATCAAAATTTACGTACGATTTAGTGTGGACATGTCAAGTTGATTGGCAACTAAAAATGATCATTTTAAACTGATCATGGGTGCTCCTTAAGTAAAGGCTTATAAATGACGCATAATGTATGGTATCATGCAGTTCGGGATACACTGGATTACTTGGAGGCTTTGTCGCAGCTCATTCAATCTTAAATGTTTTCACAGTATAGAAAATTGAGCTAGCTTAACGTGGGCGTTGGATTCGTGTCATTCTGAACTCTAAACCAAAAGTTACGGACGATTTAGTGCAGACATTTGAAGTTGATCGGCCTATTAAACTGATCATTGGTGCTCCTTGTGTTAAGGCTTATAAATGAAGCATAATGCATGGCATCACGCTGTTTGGGATACATTGGAGTACTTGGAGGCGTTGTCGTGGCTCTTTGAGTCTCAAATGTTTTCTCAATATAAAATTGCGCTTGCTTAACCTGGGAATTGGATTTGTGTCATTCTGAACACTAAATCCAAAGTACGGACGATTTAGTGCGGACATGTCAAGTTGATCGGCCAGTTAAAATGATCGTTCGAAAATGATTATTGGTGCTCCTTAAGTAAAGGCTTATAGATGAAGCATAATGCTAGACATCACGTAGTTTGGGCTAGATTGGATTACTTGGAGGCTTTGACGTAGCTATTTTAGACTTAAATTTATTCAAAATATTTGAAATTGAGCTTGTTTAGCATGGGCGTCGGATTTATTTCATTTTGAACTCTAAATCAAAATCACGGACGATTTTGTGCGAACATGTCAAGTAGATCCGCAAATTCAAATGATCATTCTAAACTTATCTTCAGTAAACGATTACAAATGAAGCATAATGGATGGCATCATCCAGTTTGGGATACATTGGATTACTCGGAGGCTTTGTCGTAGTTCTTTTACTCTCAAATGTTCTAACAATATAGAAAATTGAGCTTGCTTAACGCGGGCATTGGATTCGTGTAATTCTGAACTCTAAATCAAAAGTTGAGGACGATTTAGTGCAGACATGTCAAGTTGATAGGCCAGTTAAAATGATAATTCTAAACTGATCATTGGTACTCCTTGAGTAAAGGCTTATAAATGACGCATAATGCATGACATCACACAATTCGGAATACATTGGATTACTTGGAGGCTTTTTCGTACCTCATTCAATCTAAAATGTTGTCACAATATGGAAAATTGAGCTAGCTTAACGTGAGTGTTGGATTCGTGTCATTGTGAACTTTAAATCAAAAGTTATGTACGATGTAGTTTGGACATATCAAGCTGATAGGCCACTTAAAATGATCATTCTAAACTGATCATTGGTGCTCCTTAAGTAAAGCCTTATAATTAAAGCATAATGTATGGCATCATGCAGTTTGTATACATTGGATTACTTGGAGGCTTTTTCGTAACTCTTAGACTCCCAAATGTTGTCACATTATGGAAACCTTAGCTATCTTAGCGTGGGCGTTGGACTCCTATCATTTTGAGATTTAACTCAAAAGTTAAGGACAATTTAGTGCAGACATGTCAAGTTTATCAGCAAGTTAAAATGATCATTTTAAACTCATCATTGGTGCTCCTTGAGTAAAGGCTTATAAAGAGAAGCGTAATGCATGGCATCACACAGTTTGGAATAGTTTGGATTACTTGGAGGCTTTGTACTAGCTATATTGGTCTGAAGTTTGTCACAATATAGAAATTTGAGCTCGCCTAACGTGGCCATTGGATTCATGTCATTTCGAACTCTAAATAAAAAGTTGCGGACAATTTAGTACGGACATGTCCAATTGATCGGACAATTAAAATGATCATTCTTAACTGATCATTGGTGCTGCTTCAGTAAAGTCTAATAAATGAAGCATAATGCATGGCATCACGCAGTTTGGGATACATTAGATTACTTGGAGGCTTTGTCGTAGCTATTTTGGCCTTAAATGTTTTCAGAATATAGAAAATTGAGCTAGCTTAACGTGGGCGTTGAATTTGTTTCATTTTGAACTGTAAATCACAATGATGGACGATTTATTACGGACATGTCAAGTTGATCGGCCTATTAAAATGATCATTCTAAACTGATCATTGGTGCTCCTTGTGTAAACGGTTATAAATGAATCATAATGGATGGCATCATCCAGTTTGGTATACATTGGATTACTTGGAGGCTTTGTCGTAGTTCTTTTTGTCTCAAATGTTCTAACAATATAGAAAATTCAGCTTGCTTAACATGAGCGTTGGATTCGTGTCATTTGGAACTCTAAAATCAAAATTTACGTACGATTTAGTGTGGACATGTCAAGTTGATTGGCAACTAAAAATGATCATTTTAAACTGATCATGGGTGCTCCTTAAGTAAAGGCTTATAAATGAAGCATAATGTATGGTATCATGCAGTTCGGGATACACTGGATTACTTGGAGGCTTTGTCGCAGCTCTTTCAATCTTAAATGTTTTCACAGTATAGAAAATTGAGCTAGCTTAACGTGGGCGTTGGATTCGTGTCATTCTGAACTCTAAATCAAAAGTTACGGACGATTTAGTGCAGACATTTGAAGTTAATCGGCCTATTAAACTGATCATTGGTGCTCCTTGTGTTAAGGCTTATAAATGAAGCATAATGCATGGCATCACGCTGTTTGGGATACATTGGAGTACTTGGAGGCGTTGTCGTGGCTCTTTGAGTCTCAAATGTTTTCTCAATATAAAATTGCGCTTGCTTAACCTGGGAATTGGATTTGTGTCATTCTGAACACTAAATCCAAAGTACGGACGATTTAGTGCGGACATGTCAAGTTGATCGGCCAGTTAAAATGATCGTTCGAAAATGATAATTGGTGCTCCTTAAGTAAAGGCTTATAGATGAAGCATAATGCTAGACATCACGTAGTTTGGGCTAGATTGGATTACTTGGAGGCTTTGACGTAGCTATTTTAGACTTAAATTTATTCAAAATATTTGAAATTGAGCTTGTTTAGCATGGGCGTCGGATTTATTTCATTTTGAACTCTAAATCAAAATTACAGACGATTTTGTGCGAACATGTCAAGTTGATCCGCAAATTCAAATGATCATTCTAAACTTATCTTCAGTAAATGATTAAAAATGAAGCATAATGGATGGCATCATCCAGTTGTGGATACATTGGATTACTCTGAGGCTTTGTCGTAGTTCTTTTACTCTCAAATGTTCTAACAATATAGAAAATTGAGCTTGCTTAACACGGGCATTGGATTCGTGTAATTCTGAACTCTAAATCAAAAGTTATGGACGATTTAGTGCAGACATGTCAAGTTGATAGGCCAGTTAAAATGATAATTCTAAACTGATCATTGGTACTCCTTGAGTAAAGGCTTATAAATGACGCATAATGCATGACATCACACAATTTGTAATACATTGGATTACTTGGAGGCTTTTTCGTACCTCATTCAATCTAAAATGTTGTCACAATATGGAAAATTGAGCTAGCTTAACGAGAGTGTTGGATTCGTGTCATTGTGAACTCTAAATCAAAAGTTATGTACGATGTAGTTTGGACATATCAAGCTGATAAGCCACTTAAAATGATCATTCTAAACTGATCATTGGTGCTCCTTAAGTAAAGCCTTATAATTAAAGCATAATGTATGGCATCATGCAGTTTGTATACATTGGATTACTTGGAGGGTTTTCGTTACTCTTAGACTCCCAAATGTTGTCACAATATGGAAACCTGAGCTATCTTAGCGTGGGCGTTGGACTCCTATCATTTTGAGATCTAACTCGAAAGTTAAGGACAATTTAGTGCGGACATGTCAAGTTTATTAGCAAGTTAAAATGTCATTTTAAACTCATCATTGGTGCTCCTTGAGTAAAGGCTTATAAAGAGAAGCGTAATGCATGGCATCACACAGTTTGGAATAGTTTGGATTTTTTGGATGCTTTGTCCTAGCTATATTGGTCTGAAGTTTTGTCACAATATAGAAAATTGAGCTAGCCTAACGTGGCTATTGGATTCATGTCATTTCGAACTCTAAATAAAAAGTTGCGGACAATTTAGTACGGACATGTCCAATTGATCGGACAATTAAAATGATCATTCTAAACTGATCATTGGTGCTGCTTCAGTAAAGTCTTATAAATGAAGCATAATGCATGGCATCACGCAGTTTGGGATACATTGTATTACTTGGAGGCTTTGTCGTAGCTATTTTGGCCTTAAATTTTTTAAGAATATAGAAAATTGAGCTAGCTTAACGTGGGCGTTGAATTTGTTTTATTTTGAACTGTAAATCAAAATTACGGACGATTTATTACGGACATGTCAAGTTGATCGGCCAATTAAAATGATCATTCTAAACTGATCATTGGTGCTCCTTGTGTAAACGGTTATAAATGAATCATAATGGATGGCATTATCCAGTTTGGTATACATTGGATTACTTGGAGGCTTTGTCGTAGTTCTTTTTGTCTCAAATGTTCTAACAATATAGAAAATTCAGCTTTCTTAACATGAGCGTTGGATTCGTGTCATTCGGAACTCTAAATCAAAATTTATGTACGATTTGGTGCGGATATGTCAAGTTGATCGGCAACTAAAAATGATCATTTTAAACTGATCATTGGTGCTCCTTAAGTAAAGGCTTATAAATGAAGCATAATGTATGGTATCATGCAGTTCGGGATACACTGGATTACTTGGAGGCTTTGTCGCACCTCATTCAATCTCAAATGTTTTCACAGTATAGAAAATTGAGCTAGCTTAACGTGGGCGTTGCATTCGTGTCATTCTGAACTCTAAATCAAAAGTTACAGACGATTTAGTGCAGACATTTGAAGTTGATTGGCCTATTAAAATGATCAATTTAAACTGATCATTGGTGCTCCTTGTGTTAAGGCTAATAAATGAAGCATAATGCATGGCATCACGCTGTTTGGGATACATTGGATTACTTGGAGGCGTTGTCGTGGCTCTTTGAGTCTCAAATGTTTTCTCAATATAAAATTGCGCTTGCTTAACCTGGGAATTGGATTTATATTGAAACTTAAACTAGTATAACGTGGACGTTGGATTTGTGTCATTTTGAACTCTAAATCAAAAGTTACAGACGATTTTGTGTGGACATGTCAAGTTGATCAGCCAGTTAATATAATCATTCTAAACTGATCATTGGTGCTGCTTGAGTAAAGGCTTATAAATGAAGCATAATGCATGCCATCACACTGTTTGCGATACATTGGATTATTTGGTGGCTTTTTGTAATTCTTTCAGTGTCGAATGTTTTCACAACATGGAAAATTGAGTTAGATTAACATGGGAATTGGATTCGTTTCATTCAGAACTCTAAATCCAAAGTTACAGACGATTTAGTGCGGATATGTCAAGTTGATCGGCCAGTTAAAATGATTATTCTAAACTGATCACTGGTGCTCCTTGAGTAAAGCCTTATAAATGAAGCATAATGCATGACATTACGAAGTTTGGGATACATTGTATTACTTGGAGGCTTTTTGTAGCTCTTTCAGTCTCAAATATTGTCACAAATTAGAAAATTGAGCTAGCTTAATGTGGGCATTGGATTCGAGTCATTAAAAGTTAAAGATGACTTAGTACGGACATTGCACATTGAACGGCCAGTTAAAATGATCATTTTAAACCGATCATTGGTGCTTCTTGAGTAATGACTTACAAAGAAATCATAATGCATGACATCACACAGTTTGGGATAGATTGGATTACTTGGAGGCTTTTTCATAGCTCTTTGAGTCTCAAATATTGTCACAATATGGAATATTAAGCTAACTTAATGTGGGCGTCGAATTCATGTCATTCTGAACTATAAATTAAAAGGTAAAGATGATTTAGTGCGGACATGTCAATTTGATGTGCTAGTTAAAATGATTATTTTAAACTGATCTTTGGTTATCCTTGAGTCAAGGCTCTTAAAGAAAGCACAATGCATGGCATCACGCAGTTTGGGATAGATTGGATTACTTGGAGGCTTTTCGTAGCTCTTTGAGTCTCAAATATTGTCACAATATGGAATATTGAGCTAACTTAGTATGGGTGTTGTATTCATGCCATTTTGAACTCGAAATTAAAAGTTAAAGACGATTTAGTGCGGACATGTCAACTTGATATGCTAGTTAAAGTGGTCATTCTAAACTAATTGCTGGTGCGCCATGAGTAAAGGCTTACAAAGAAAGCATAATGTTTGGCATCACACAGTTTGGGATAGATTGGATTAGTTGGATGATTTTTCGTAGCTCTTTAAGTCTCAAATATTGTCAAAATATGGAATATTGAGCTAGCTTAACGTGGGTGTTGGATTCATGTCATTCTGAACTATAAATAAATAGTTAAAGACGATATAATGCGGACATGCCAACTTGATCTGGTACTTCCATTTATCATTCTATACTGATCTTTGGTGCTTCTAGAGGCTTATAAAGAAAGCATAATGCATGACATCATGCAGTTTAGGATAGATTGGATTATTTGGAGGCTTTTCGCATATCTTTTAGTCTCAAATATTGTCAAAATATGGAATATTGAGCTAACTTAACGTCGGCATTCGATTCATGTCATTCTTACCTCTTAATTAAAAGTTAAAAGAGGATTCCGTGTGCACATGTCACCTTGATCTGCTAGTTAAATGATCATTCTAAACTGATCCTTGGTGCCCCTTGAGTAAAGGCTTATAAAAAAGCATAATGCATGGCATCACGAAGTTTGGGATAGATTGGATTACTTGGAGGCTTTTCGTAGCTCTTTCAGTCTCAAATGTTATCACAATATGAAATATTGAGCTAACTTTACGTGGGCGTTGGATTCGTGTCATAATGAACTATAAATATAAAGTGAAAGACAATTTAGTACGGACATGTTAACTTGATCTGCTAGTTAAAATGATCATTATAAACTGATCATTGTTGCTCCTTGAGTAAAGGTTAATAAAGAAAGCATAATGCACGACATCAAGTTGTTTGGGATAGCTTGGATTACTTGTAGGCTTTTTCCAAGTTCTTTCAGTCTCAAATATTGTCAAAATATGGAATACTAAGCGAACTTAACGTGGGCATTGGATTCCAGTAATTCTAAACTCTAAATTCAAAGTTAAAGACAATTTAGGGTGGACATGTCATGTTGATCAACTAGTTAAAATGATCATTCGAAACTGATCATTGTTGCTCATTGAGTAAAGGCGTATAAGTGATGCATAATGCATGGCATAACGCAGTTTGGGATAGATTGGATTACTTGGAGGCTTTGTCGTAGCTCTTTAAGTCTCAAATATTTTCACGTTATGGAATATTGAGTAGAATACTGAGCTAACTTAACGTGGGCATTGGATTCATGTCATCTTGAACTCTATATTAAAAGTTAAAGACGATTTCGTGCGGACATTGCAAGTTGATCGGCCAGTTAAAGTGAACATGCTAAACTGATCATTGTAGCTCATTGAACAAAGGCGTATGAAAGAAGCATAATGCAAGGTATCACACAGTTTGGGACATATAGGATTACTTGGTGGCTTTGTCATAGCTATTTGGTCTTGAATTTTATCACAGTAGAGAAAATTGAGGTAGCTTAACGTTGGCGTTGGATTCCTGTCATAATAAACTCTAAATCAAAAGTTACGGACGATTTAGTCCAAACATGTCAATTTGATGGGCCACTTAAAATGATAATTATAAACTGATCATTGGTGCTCTTTGATTAAAGGCTTATAAAAAATATAATGCAGCGCATCACGCAGTTTTGGATAAATTAGATTATTTGGAGGCTTTGTCGTAGAATTATTATTCTCAAATATTGTCACAATATGGAATATTGAGCTAACTTAACGTGGGCGTTGGATTAATGTTATTCTGAATTCTAAATTAAAAGTTAAAGACGCTATAGTGCAGACATGTCAACTTGATATGCTAGTTAAAATGATCATTCTAAACTGATCATTGGTGCTCATTTAATAAAGAAAATATAATGCATGGCATCACATACTTTGATATAGATTGGATTACTTGGAGACTTTTTCATAGCTCTTTCATTATCAAATATTGTCACAATGTGGAATATTGAGCTAACTTAACGTGGGTGTTGGATTCATGTCTTTCTGAACTCTAAATTAAAAGTTAAAGACCATTTAGGGCAGACATGTCAAGTTGAACAACTAGTTAAAATGATCATTCTAAAATGAAGCATAATACATGGCAACAGGTAGATTTGGATGGATTGGATTACTTGGAGGCTTTGTCATAGCTCTTGTAGTCTCAAATGTTTTCACAATATAGAATATTGAACTTACTTAACGCGTGCATTGGGTTCGTGTCATTTTGAACACTAAATTAAAAGTTAAAGACGATTTAGTGTGGACATTTCAAGTTGATCGACCAGTTAAAATGATCATTTTAATCTGATCATTGGTGCTTGGAGGTTTATTCGTAGCTCTTTCAGTCTCAAATATTGTCACAATATGGAATATTTCACTAATTTAACGTGGGCGTTGGATTCATGTCATTTTAAACTCCAAATGAAAAGTTCCAGACTATTTAGTTCGAACATGTCAAGTTGATGGGCCAGTTAAAATGATTATTCTAAACTGATTGTTGTTGCTTCTTGGGTAAAGGCCTATAAATGAAGCATAATGCATGGCATCATACAGTTTGTGATAGATTGGATTACTTGGACAATTTGTCATAGCTCTTTCAATCTGAAATATGGTCGTAATATGGAATATTGAGCTATTTTAACGTGGGCATTGGATTCATGTCATTTTGAGCTCTAAATTAAAAGTTAAAGATGATTTGGTGCGGACATGTCAAGTTGATGAACTAGTTAAAATTATCATTCTAAACTGATCACTGGTGCTCATTGATTAAAGGCGTATAAATGAGGCAGAACGCATGACATCACAGAGTTTGGGATAGATTGGATTATTTGGAGGCTTCGTCGTAGGTATTTTGGTGTTAAATTTTGTCACAATATATAAAATTGAGCTAGTTTAACGTGGGCATTGGATTTGTGTCATTCCAAACTTTAAATCAAAAGTTACAGACGATTTAATGCAGATGTGTCAACTTGATCATCTAGTTAAAATGAACATTCCAAACTGATAATTGGTGCTCATTGAGTAAATGTTTACAAATGAAGCATTTGCATGGCATCACACATGTTGGGATATATTGGATTACTTTAGGCGTTGGCATAGCTCTTTCAGTCTCTATTCTTTTCACAATATGGAAAATTGAGCTAGGTTAACGTGGGCGTTGGATTCATCTCATTTTGAGCTCTAAATAAATGTGAGATAAGATTTAGTGTGGATATGACAACTTGATCAGCTAGTTAAAATGATCATTCTAAACTGATCATTGGTGAGCATTAAGTAAAGGCGTATAAATGAAGCATAATTCATGGCATTACACAGTGTTGGATAGATTGGATTACTTGGAGGTTTCATCGTAGCTATTTCGGTATTAAATTTTGTCACAATATAGAAAATTGAGCTAGCTTAACATGGGCGTTGGATTTGTGTCATTTCGAACTCTAAATCAAAAGTTACGGACAATTTAGTGCGGACATATCAACTTGATCATCTAGTTAAATGAACATTCTAAACGTATTATTGTTGGTCAGTGAGTAATGGTTTACAAATGAAGCATAGTGCATGGCATCATGCAGTTTGGGATATATTGGATTACTTTAGGCTTTGTTGTAGCTCTTTCAATCTCTTATGTTGTCACAATTTGGGAAATTGAGATAGCTTAACGTGGGCATTGGAATCATATCATTTTGAGCTCTAAATGAAAAGTTAAAGACGACTTAGTGCGGATATGTCAAGTTGATCAGCTAGTTAAAAATAATCATTCTAAACTGACCATTGGTGCTCATTGAGTAAAGGCGTATAAATGAAGCACAATTCATGGCATCACGCAGTTTTCGATAGATTGGATTACTTGGAAGCTTTCTCACAGCTATTTTGGGCTTAAATTTTATCACAGTATTGAAAATTGAGCTAGCTTAATGTGGGCGTTGGATTCGTGTCATTTTGAACACTAAATCAAAAGTTACGGATGATTTAGTTCGAACATGTCAAGTTGATCAACCAATTAAAATGATAATTCTAAACTGATTATTGGTGCTCATTTGGCAAAGGCTTATAAATTAAGCATAATGAATGGCATCACGGAGTTTGGGATAGACTGGATTACTTGGAGATTTTGTCGTAGCTCTTTTAGTCTCAAATATTGTCACAATATGGAATATTGGGCTATATTAACATGGGCGTTGGATTCATGTCATTCTGAACTCAAAATTAAAAGTTAAAAACGATTTAGTGCGGACATGTCAACCTGATCTGGTAGTTAATTTGATCATTCTAAACAGATCATTCTTGCTCATTGAGCAAGGGCATATGAATGAAGCATAATGCATTGCATCACGTGTTTTGGGATAGATTGGATTACTTGGAAGATTTGTTAAAGCTATTTTGGTCTAAAATTTGGTCACAATATAGAAAATTGAGTTAACTTAACGTGGGCATTGGATTAATATCATTCTGAACTCTAAATCAAAAGTTATGGACGATTTAGTGCAGATATGTCAAGTTGATCGGCCAATTAAAATGATCACTCTAAACTGATCATTGGTGCTCGTTGAGTAAAGAGCTATAAAGAAAGAATAATGGATGGCATCATGGAGTTTGGGATATATTAGATTACTTGGAGGCTTTGTCATAGCTCTTATAGTTTCAAATATTGTCAATATATGGAATATTGAGCTAACTTAACGTGGGCGTTGGATTCATGTCATCTTGAGCTCTAAATTAAACGTTAAAGATAATTTAGTGCGGACATGTCAACTTTATCTGCTAGTTAAAATAATCATTCTAAACAGATCATTTGTGCTCAATAAGTAAAGGCGAATAAATGAAGCATGACGCATAGCATCACGCAGCTTGGGATAGAATGGATTACTTGGAAGCTTTGTCGTAACTCTTTCGGTCTCAAATATTGTCGCAATATGGAATATTGAGCTAACTTAACATGGGCGTTGAATTGATGTCATTTTGAGCTCTAAATTAAAAGTTAAAGACGATTTAGTGCGGACATGTCAAGTTGATCAACTAGTTAAAATGATCATTCTAAACTGTTCACTGAAGCTCATTGAGTAAAGGCATATAAATGAAGCAAAATGCATGACATCACGCAGTTTGGGATAGATTGGATTACTTGGAGGCTTTGTTGTAGCTATTTTAGTATTAAATTTTGTCACAATATAGAAAATTAAGCTAGCTTAATGTGGGCATTGAATTCGTGTCATTTTGAACACTAAATCAAAACTTAAGGATGATTTAGTTCGAACATGTCAAGTTGATCGGCCAATTAAAATGATCATTCTAACCTAATCATTGGTGCTCCTTGGGCAGAGACTTATAAATGAAGCATAATGCATGGCATCACACAGTTTGGGATAGATTGGATTACTTGGACGTTTTGTCGTAACTCTTTCAGTCTCAAATATTGTCACAATATGGAATATTGGGCTATTTTAACGTGGGTGTTGGATTCATGTCATTTTGAACTCAAAATTAAAAGTTAGAGACGATTTAGTACATTTATGTCAATTTGATCTGCTAGTTAAAATGATCATTCATGCTCGTTGAGTAAGGACATATAAATGAAGCATAATGCACTGCATCACACAGTTTGGGATAGATTGGATTACTTAGAGGCTTTCATAGATATTTTGGTCTTAAATTTAATCATAATATAGAAAATTGAGCTAGCTTAACGTGGGCGTTGGATTCGTGGCATTCTGAACTCTAAATCAAAAGTTACAGACGATTTAGTGCGGACATGTCAAGACGATCGGCCAGTTAATATGATCATTCTAAAGTGATCATTGGTGCTCCTTGAGTAAAATCTTATCACACAGTTTGATGGCCTATAAAGAAAGCATAATGGATGGCATCACGCAGTTTGGGATATAATGGATTACATGGAGGCTTTTTCGTACCTCTTTTAATCTCAAATATTGTCACAATATAGAATATTGAGCTAACTTAACGTGGGTGTTGGATTCATGTCATATAGTGCGGATATGTCAACTTCATATGCTAGTTAAACTGATCATTCTAAACTGATTATTTGTGTGCAATGATTCAAGGAGAATAAATGAAGCATAATGCATGGAATCACGCAACTTGGGACAGATTGGATTGCTTGAAGGCTTTGTCAAAGCTATTTTGGTCTTAAATTTTGTCAAAATATAGAAAATTGATCTAGGTATACTTGGGCGTTCGATTCTTGACATTCCGAAATGTAAATCAAAACTTACGGACAATTTAGTGGGGAGATGTCAACTAGATCAGCTAGTTAAAATGAAGATTTGAAACTGATCATTGATGCTCATTAAGCAAGGTTTACAAATGAAGCATAATTCACGACATCACATAGTTTGAGATATATTGGATTACTTTGATGCTTTGTCGTAGCTCTGCAAGTCTCAAATGTTGTCACAATATGGAAAATTGAGCTAGCCTAACATGAGCATTCGATTCATCTCATTTTGAGCTCAAAATTAAAAGTTAAAAATGATTTAATGCGGATATGTCAAGTTGATCAGCTAGTTAAAATGATTATTTTAAACTGATTATTGGTGCTCATTGAGTAAATGCATATTAATGAAGCATAATGCATGGAATCATGCAGTTTTTGATAGCTTGGATTACTAGGAGGCTTTGTCATATCTATTTCATTCTTAAATTTTGTCACAATGTTTAAAATTCAGCTGGCTTAACGTGGTCGTTGGATTCGTGTTATTCTGAACTCTAAATCAAAAGTTACGGACGATTTAGTACAGACATATCAAGTTGATCGGCTAATTAAAATGATCATTCGAAACTGATCATTCGGGCTCCTTGAGTAAGGGCCTATAAAGAAACCGTAATGCATTGAATCACGCAGGTTAGGATAATTGGATTACTTGCAGGCTTTGTCGTAGGTCTTTCAGTCTCAAATATTGTCCCAATATGGAATATTGAACTAACTTAACGTGGACGTTGGATTCATGTAATTTTGAACTCAAAACTAAAAGTTAAAAACGGTTTAGTGCGGACATGTCAAGTTGATCTGATAGTTTAAATGATCATTCTAAACTGATCATTTGTGCTCTTTTGGTAAAGGTGTATAAATGAAGAATAATGCATGGCATCACGCAGCTTAGTGATGTGAGCATGGCCAGCAAGGAACCACAATGTATGGAGCAGCTTGAACCAGAGGATAAAGAATCCACTAAAGATGCTATGGAGTAGTTAGAACCCGCGGATATTGGAGATAAAAGCCTACAAAACTTCAATGGCCCCATTGCACGATCCAAGCAAGCCAAACATAAGATAAAACTACAGCAGCTTCTCAACACCATTCAGTCCAGTTTAGTGTGTGATAATCCAACCACATTGGTTGTGATTCAAGCCGCCTAAACCTCACCAATAGAGGCACCTTGGATTGTACTATTTTTCCATATTTTTAGTTTTTTCCCAATGGGTTTTCTCATATAGGTTTTTAATGAGGCAAGCCCAAGGTACTTTACCACAACCTCTTGGTGAATCAAGACCCATTCTATCTCATCATCCATGAAATAAGAGAGGAAGAATCAAGTCAAAACATTATTTACTTCTTAGTCATTGTCTTAGTTGTCTTTGTAATTCCCTAAGTATTTCTTTTAATATTTTGGTAGAATTTTAGGAGTCATTTTCAATTTCTTAGACTACTATAGGTAGTCTCTTTTGTATCCTTTTTTCTGAATCATCAAACATTTTAATAGCAAATCTCCTTCTTAAACTCGTTTGATCATCTTCTTGAATAAGGAATTTTAGAACACTTTCTCATTCCTATCAATAGCCGAAAGTCTAAGGGATCTTTAATCACCCTTGGAAGTTTCAATTCGTTTCAGCCCTTGCCCAACGTGCCTTGCCTTTTTCATTCACACAGAGCAAGCGGATAGTCCAAGGATTTTACACCATCTTTGAGAAGTATCATCTATTTCCACTTGTTCTCGGATTCATCCACTTAAGAGCTCACACATCCGCAAGATACACCATCGTTTCACCCATTCCGCAACTTCAATCCATTCATCCACTCTTCCAAAACCATTTAGAGTTGATCAGGGGCTTGATCCTCATCAGGATCACATCAACTGGTATCAAAGACCACTCCAAACCAGGTTGTTTCTCTACAAACCCGTTTGCAGCCTTTCGTATTCTCGCGAAAACGTTTTGTAACCTTTCTCCTTCTTTTTGCAATTTATTTTAAAAAATTTCTGGGTTTGTTTTGTTTTAAACTTGATCTTAGATCTTTTAAAAACATGCAGATTAAATTGAAAATATTTTAGAACCGATATCTAAAGGATAAAACTTGGGAAAGACCCAATCGGCACCGTTGAGGTTCTAAGAAACTGTGTTTGTTAATCCAAGTTTATCACCTTTTGTTTGAATATTTTAGAGATTAAAACCTGAATGAAACTTGTTCTTAAGACTTAATAGAACCTGGAATACCAATTAAAAACGTTTCAAAACAAATATAAAGTTGTTAGACTTACCCATTTCAAAACCAGAATTCAAAGGGTCTAGAACATGATTTGCTAGGGTTTGTCTTTGTTCTTGTGTCTTTGTTTCAGCGAATTGTTGTGTCAATTTACTTTGAAATTTTTACTTGTTTAGTTGTCTGATTTTTTCAGGTACCATGGTAGGAACTAGCAATAATGGAGAAGAATCCTCAAACTCCAACAAACAGCTCCTTGATTCCTTTAAAGCCATGATGAATGAAAGTATGGCAACCATGAGAGCTGAAATAAAAAGATCCATCAATGACTGACTTAGGATAAACCAGCCGCCTTCTGATACTGAGCAATACTACAGTCATTCATCTAGGTCACAACACCGTAGGAGAAGGCGGCCAAGAGACGACCAACCGCATAGGAATAACCAACCCAATCCTCGCGACCCTTTGGCTGGCCTTAAAATCAAGATTCACTATTTCCATGGAATCAGTTACTCTGAGGAGTAACTAGAGTGGGAAAAGAAGATAGAAATATTCTTTGATTGAATGGAATACACTCAGGATAGTAAGGTTAGAGTAGCACCAACCGATTTTAAAGATTATATCTTAAGTTGGTGGGACCAATTAGTTACTTCTAGGAGAAGGGCTGGGTATTTGCCTAGAGATTCGTGGAACCAGATGAAAGTAATCATGAGGAAAAGGTTTATACCTAGCCACTACCATAGGGAACTTCATTTTAAGCCTAGAAACCTATCTCAAGGATCTAGAATCGTAGAGGAGTACTTTAAGGAGATGGAAACCTTATTGTTTAGGGCTGATGTTAAAGAGGATAGTGAAGCCACTATGGCTAGGTTTATGGTTGGTCTTAAAAGGAAATCATATATAGGTTAGAGGTTCACCATTATGTCGAAATAGAAGAACTTCTCCATAAGGCTATCATGTTCAAAAAACAACGTAAGAGTAAAAACCCTAAACCCGGATTTAGTTCTACTAGGTTTAGGCAATATAAGGAGGATAGGTCTAGCAAAGATTACAATCCTTTCACTAAACCTAAGGTAGAAGATTCAAAACTTAATGGAATGGATATGGGTTCTAGTACGAAAATTAGGGAAATTTAGTGTTTTAAATGTAAGGGCTTTGGTCACTAGTCTAGGGAATGTACCAATAAGAGAACCATAGTTATTAGGGCTAATGATTAGGTAGAATCAGAGGATGACCATTCGGATGCTGAGTCCTTGGAACAAAATGTAGACATGCCCCATGCTGGACAACTCTTAGTCACTAGGAGAACTCTAAACTTACAAAATACGACAGAAAAGAATGAGCAAAGAGAGAACCTATTCAACACTCATTGTCTAGTTTAGAGTAAGGTCTGTAGCTTTGTGATAGATGGAGGTAGCTGTACCAATGTAGCTAGTGAGATTATGGTAGAGAAGTTAGGATTAGAGATTAGTAAGAGGTTTAAACCCTATAAGATGCAATGGCTTATTGATGAGGGTGAGCTAGAAGTAGAGAACCAGGTCCTAGTTCCTTTGTCCATAGGAAAATATGAAGATGGTTTTGTGTGATGTTTTACCCATGGATGCTTGTCACATCTTGTTAGGTAGACCTTGGCAATCGGATAGAAGGGTTATTCATGATGGGTTTACTAATAGGTACTCATTTGAGTTTAAGGGAAAGAAACATATTTTAGTATCTTTATCCCCACAAGAAGCTCATTTAGATCAGATAGTTTTAAAGAAAAACAAAACCCTATCCGAACCCAAAAGCAAATCCCATGCCGATGGTACCGCCAAACCGCAAACCAAGCCACCAGCCAAACAACCGACTAATCTGATGATTAAGTCAAACCCAGGTAGTAACTTACCACACCTATACTTTGTGGTTAAAGAATGCTTTCATACTAACCAATATATGCACGAAATTCCTAGCAGAATTCAACTTCTTTTGCAGGAATTTAAAGATGTGTTTCCGGAAGAAGCAACCGCAAGGCTTACCACCAATCCGAAGAATTGAGCACCAAATTGACTTTCTAAGAGGAGCATCTCTTCCCAACAAGCCAGCCTAAAGAACCAACCCCCTGGAGACCAAGGAGGTTCAACAGCAAGTCACTGAACTCATGGAGAAAGGACATATCCGCGAAAGTATGAGCCCGTGTGCTGTATCTGCTTTGATTGTCCCAAAAAAAGGATGAAAGAAGGTGATGAGTGGAAAACTGCATTTCAAACTCAACAAGATTTATATGAGTGGTTAGTAATGCCTTTTGGCTTGACACATGCACCTAGTACCTTCATGATATTGATGAACCATGTCCTTAGGAAATTCATAGGTCATTTTGTGGTAGTATACTTTGATGACATTCTAGTTTTTAGCCAAACCTTAGATGATCATGTAGAACACCTCAGAAAGGTTTTTGAATTGCTTAGAAAGGAAACCTTGTATGCCAATCTTAAGAAATGTACTTTTGGAACAGATAACCTTGTCTTCTTAGGTTTTGTTGTAAATACGGATGGTATTAAGTTTGATGAAGAAAAGATAAAAGCGATTAAGGAGTGGCCGAGTCCAAAGAATGTTGGGGAAGTAAGGAGCTTCCATGGCCTAGCTGGGTTTTCCCAGACATTTATCATGGAGTTTAGCATTATAGCAGCTCCACTCATTGATGTTATCAAAAAGAATATGGGATTGAAGTGGAAGCAGGCGCAAGAGGAGGCATTCCAAACCTTGAAAGACAATCTCACACATTCCCCGGTGATATCTCTTCCGAACTTTGATAAAACTTTTGAAATTGAATGTGATGTCTCAGGAGTTGGTATTGGTGCTGTTCTTATGCAGGAAAGGAATCCCATAGCCTAATTTAGTGAGAAACTTGTAGGGGCCACACTCAATTACCCAACCTATGACAAAGAACTATATGCGCTTGTGAGGGCCTTGCAAACATGGCAACATTATCTTTGGCCTAAGGAATTTGTCATCCATACCGACCATGAGTCACTCAAACATCTTAAAGGGCAACAAAAGCTGAACAAAAGACATGCTAGGTTGGTCGAATTCATCTAGACTTTCTCTTATGTGATAAAATACAAGAAAGGTAAAGAGAATGTAGTAGGCGATGTCTTTCTCGGAGGTATGAGCTCTTGAACTCTTTAGAAGTTAAACTGCTAGGGTTTGAGCAAATGAAAAAGTTATATGCTACTGATGCAGATTTTAAGGATGCTTCTTGTGAGAAGTTTGGTACTGGAAAATACTTTAAGAGTGAAGGCTTCTTGTTTTATGATAACCGGTTATGTGTGCCTAACTCCTCTTTGCAAGACTTGTTTGTTAAGGAAGCGCATTCAGGTGGTCTTATGGGTCACTTTGGCGTGGAAAAGACATTAAATGTATTGCACGAACACTTCTTTTGGCCACACATGAGGAATGATGTTGAGAAAGCTTGCCAAAGATGTGTAACTTGCAAGCAAGCCAAATCCACAATCCAAAAGCACGGTTTGTATACCCCTCTTCCTGTACCTTTTCACCCTTGGCATGATATTTCTATGGATTTGGTTGTTGGATTGCCTAGAACTAAAACTTGAAAGGATTCTGTGTTTGTTGTACTTGATAGATTTTCCAAAACGGCTCACTTTATTCCTTGTCATAAGACGGATGATGCCGTTAACATTTCCGAATTATTCTTTAAGGAGATGGTTATACTTCATGGCATGCCTATGACAAAAGTATCAGATAAAGACACTAAGTTCCTTAGTTACTTTTGGAAAACACTTTGGTATAAGCTAGGAACTAAACTTTGTTTCTCCACAACTTGTCACCCACAATCGGATGGTCAAACTGAAGTAGTTAATATAACCTTGTCTACTTTGTTAAGATCTTTGATTAATAAGAATCTTATGACTTGGGAAGAACCTCATGTCGAATTCGCATATAATCATGCTAGGCATACTGCCTCTAAGTACTCACCATTCAAAACTGTTTATGGGTTCAAGCCCATCTCACCTTGGGGTCTAATGCCTTTACCTTTGTGTGAAAGGCCAAGCCTTGATGGAAAGAAAAAGGCTGAGTTGATTAAAACATTCATGAGAAGGCTCGGCTCAATATTAAAAATAAGACTATGATGTATGCTCAACAAGACAATGAACGCCGAAAGGAGTTAGCATTTGAGGAAGGAGACTTGGTGTGGATCCATTTGCGCAAAGATAGATTTCCGAGTGAAAGGAAATCCAAGCTAATACCTATGATTGATGGCTCATTCAAAGTCATCAAGAAGATCAATGACAATGCCTACCAGCTGGATCTTCAAGGTAAGTACCAAGTGAGTTCAAGCTTCAATGTTACTGATTTGGTACAATATTTTGCAGATGAAACAGATTTGAGGTCAAATCCCTCTCAACTGGGGGAGGATGATGTGAGCATGCCCAGCAAGGAACCACAACTTCAGGAGCAGCTAGAACCCACGAATATTGGAGATGAAAGCCTATCAATTGCCCCCATTACCCAATCCAAGCAAGCCAAACTTAAGACAGCACTACAGCATCTTCTCAACACCATTCGGACCATTTTAGTGTGTGCTAATCCAACCACATTGGTTGTGATTCAAGCCACCTAAACCTCAGCAAGAGAGGTGCCTTTGAGTGTACTCTTTTTCCCTATTCTTAGTTTTATCCCAGTGGGTTTTATAAGATAGGTTTTTAATGAGGCAAGACCAAGGTACTTTACCACAGCCTCTTGGTGAATCAAGGCCCATTCTATCTCATCATCCACGAAATAAGAGAGGAAGAATCAAGTCAAAACATTATTTACTTCTTAGTCTTTGTCTTAGTTGTCTTTGTAAGTCCCTAAGTATTTCCGTTAATGTTTTGGTAGAAATTTAGTAGTCCTTTTCAGTTTCCTACACTACTATAAGTACTCTCTTGTATCCTTCTTTCTGAATCATCAAACATTTTAATAGCAAATCTCCTTCTTAAACTCGTTTGATCATCCTCTTGGATAAGAAATTTTAGAACACTTTCTCATTCCTCTCAAAAGCCGAAAGTCTAAGGGATCTTGATCACCCTTGGAAGTTTCAATTCGATTCACCCCTTTCCCAACATGCCTGGCCTTTGTGATTCACACAGAGCAAGTATATCGTCCAAGGATTTTCCACCATCCTTGAGAAGTACCATCCATTTCCCATTGTTCTCGGATCCATCCACTTAAGCGTTCACACATCCGCAAGTAACACCATCGTTTAACCCATCCTAAATTTCAATCTATTCATCAACTTTTCCTCAACCATTTGGAGTTGATCAGGGGATTGATCCTCATCAAGATCACATCATTTGGATAGATTGGATTACTTGGAAGCTTTGTCGTAGCTATTTCGGTCTTAAATTTTGCCACATTATAGATAATTGAGCTAGCTTTACTTGGGCGCTGGATTCATGTCGTTTTGATATGTAAATAAAACGTTACGGATGATTTAGTGCGGAAATGTCAACTTGATCAGCTAGTTAAAATGAACATTCCAAATTGATCATTGGTGCTCATTGATAAATGGTTTACAAATGAAGTATAATGCACGACATCACGCAGTTTGGGATATATTGGATTACTTTGAGGCTTTGTCGTAGCTTTTTCAATCTCAAATATTGTCACAATATGGAATATTGAGCTATTTTAACAGGGGCGTTGGTTTCATCTCATTTTGAGCTCTAAATTAAAAGTTAAAGACGATTTAGTGCAGACGTGTAAAGTTGATCAGCTAGTTAAAATGATCATTCTAAACTGATCACTAGTGCTTTTTGAGTAAAGGCGTATAAATTAATCATAATGCATGGTATCACGCAATTAGGGATAGGATGGATTACTTGGAGGCTTTCTAATAGCTATGTGGGTCTTAAATTTTGTCACAATATAGAAAATTAAGCTAGCTTAACGTGGGCGTTGGATTCTTGTCATTCAGAACTATAAATCAAAAGTTATGTATGATTTGATGCGTACATGTCAAGTTGATCGTCCAGTTAAAATGATCATTCTTAACTGATCATTGGTGTTCCTTTACTAAAGGCTTATAAAGAAAGCGTAATGCATGGCATCACTCAGTTCGGAATAGATTGAATTACTTGGAGGCTTTGTCGTAGCTGTTTTGGTCTTAAATTTTGTCAAAATATAGAAAATTGAGCTAGCTTAACATGGGCATTGAATTCGCGTCATTCTGAACTCTAAATCAAAATTTACGGATGATTTAGTGCGGACATGTCAAGTTGATCGGCCAGTTAATATGATCATTCGAAACTGATCACTGGTGTTCATTAAGTAAAGGCGTATAAATGAAGCCTAATTTATCACATCACGCAGTTTGGGGTACATTCGATTACTTGGAGGCTTTGTCATAGTTGTTTTGGTCTTAAATGTTGTCACAATATAGAAAATTGAGCTAACTTAACGTGTGTGTTGGATTCGTGTCATTCTGAACTCTAAATCAAATTTACGGACGATTTAGTGGGGACATGTCAAGTTGATCGGCCAGTTAAAATGATTATTCTAAACTGATCATTGGTGCTCCTTGAGTAAAGGCTTATAAAGAAAGCGTAATGCATGGCGTCATGCAATTTAGGATAGATTGGATTACTTGGAGGCTTTTACATAGCTTTTTCGCTCTTAAATTTTGTCACAATATATAAAATTGAATTAGCTTAATGTGGGCGTTCATTTTGTGTTATTCAGAACTCTAAATCATAATTTATGGACGATTTAGTGCGGACATGTCAAGTTGATCGGCCAGTTAAAATGATCATTCTAAATTGATCATTGGTGCTCCTTGAGTAAAGGCTTATAAAGAAAGCGTATCGTATGACGTCAAACAGTTTTGAATAGATTGGATTACTTGGAATATTGAGCTATTTTAACGTGGACGTTCGATTTATGTCATTTTGAACTCTAATGTAAAAATTAAAGACGATCATTCTAAACTGATCGTTTGGGCTTATTGAGTAAATGCGTATAAATGAAGCATAATGCATGGCATCACGCAGATTGGGATAGATTGGATTACTTGGAGGCTTTGCCATAGCTATTTCTGTCTTAAATTTTGTCACAATATTGAAAATTGAGATAGGTTTACTTGGGCGTTGAATTCGTGTCATTCTGAAATGTAAATCAAAAGTTATGGACGATTTAGTGCGGACATGTCAACTTGATCAGCTAGTTAAAATGAACATTCGAAACTGATCATTGGTGCTCATTTAGCAAAGGTTTACAAATGAAGCATAAGTCATGACATCACGTAGTTTGGGATATATTGGATTGCTTTGAGGCTTATTCGTAGCTCTTTCCGTCTCAAATGTTGTAACAATAAGGAAAATTGAGCTAGTTTAACTTGGGCGTTGAATTCATTTCATTTTGAGCTCTAAATTAAAAGTTAAAGACGATATACTGTGGACAGTTAAGTTGAGCAGCTAGTTAAAATGATCATTTTAAACTGATAATTGGTGCTCCTTGAGTAAATGAAGCATAATGCATGGGATCACATAATTCGGGATAGATTGGATTACTTGGAGTCCTTGTCATAGCTATTTTGGTTTTAAATTTTGTCACTATATTGAACATTGAGCTAGCTTAACGTTGGTGTTGGATTCGTATAATTCTGAACTCTAAATCAAAAGATACAGACAATTTAGTGCGGATATGTTAAGTTGATCGACCAGTTAAAATGATCATTCTTAATTATTCATTGGTGCTCCTTGAGAAAAGCTTCACCAATAAAGCACAATGCATTGTCTGTTGCAGTATGGGATGGATTGGATTACTTGGAAGCTTTGTCGTACCTCTTTCAGTCTCAAATATTATAACAATATGGAATGTCGAGCTAACTTAACGTGGGCATTGAATTCTTGGAATTTTGAATTCTAAATTAAAAGTTAAAAGAAGATTTAGTGCGGACATGTCAACTTTGTCTGCTAGTTAAAATGATCATTGTAAACTGATCATTGGTGCTAATTGAGTAAAGACATATAAATGAAGCATAACACACAACATCACGTAGTTTGGGTTAGATTCGATTACTTGATGGCTTTGTCGTAGCTATTTTGGTCTTAAAGTTTGACAAATATAGAAAATAGAGCTAGCTTTACTTGGATGTTGGACTCGTGTCATTCTGAAATGTAAATCAAAAGTTACAGACCATTTAGTGTGGACATGTCAAGTTGATCGGACAGTTAAAATGGACATTCCACACTGATCATTGGCGCTCATGGAGCAAAGATTTACAAATGAAGCAAAATGCATGGCATCACGCAGTTTAGTATATATTGGGTTACTTTGAGTCTTTATCGTAGCTCTTTCAATCTCAATTGTTGTCAAAATATGGAAAATTGAGCTAGACTAACGTGGGTGTTGAATTCATCTCCTTTTGAGCTCTAACTTAAAAGTTAAAGACGATTTAGTGCGGGCATTTCATGTTGATCAGCTAGTTAAAATGATTATTCTAAACTCATCATTGGTGCTCATTGAGTAAAGGCGTATAAATGAAGCATAATGCATGAAATAACGCAATTCGGGATAGAGTGGATTATTTGGAGGCTTTTTTCATACCTATTTTGGTCTCAAATTTTGTCACAATATAGAAAATTGAGATAGGTTTACTTGGGCGTTGAATTCGTGTCATTCTGAAATGTAAATCAAAAGTTATGGACGATTTAGTGCGGATATGTCAACTTGATCAGCTAGTTAAAATGAACATTCGAAACGGATCATTGGTGCCCATTTAGCAAAGGTTTACAAATGAAGAATAAGGCACGACATCACTTAGTTTGGGATATATTGGATTGCTTTGAGGCTTTTTCGTAGCTCTTTCCATCTCAAATGTTGTCACAATATGGAAAATTGAGCTAGTTTAACTTGGGCGTTGAATTCATTTCATTTTGAGCTCTAAATTAAAAGTTAAAGACGATCTAGTGTAGACAGTTAAGTTGATCAGCTAGTTAAAATGATCATTTTAAACTGATAATTGGTGCTCATTGAGTAAATGAAGCATAATGCATGGGATCACACAATTCGGGATAGATTGGATTACTTGGAGTTCTTGTCATAGCTATTTTGGTTTTAAATTTTGTCACTATATAGAACATTGAGCTAGCTTAACGTTGGCGTTGGATTCGTGTAATTCTGAACTCTAAATCAAAAGATACAGACGATTTAGTGCGGATATGTTAAGTTGATCAACCAGTTAAAATTATCATTCTTAATTATTCATTGGTGCTCCTTGAGAAAAGGTTCACCAATAAAGCATAATGCATTGTCTCTTGCAGTATGGGATGGATTGGATTACTTGGAAGCTTTGTCGTACGTCTTTCAGTCTCAAATATTATAACAATATGGAATGTCGAGCTAACTTAACGTGGGCGTTGAATTCTTGTTATTTTGAATTCTAAATTAAAAGTTAAAAGAAGATTTAGTGCGGACATGTCAACTTGGTCTGCTAGTTAAAATGATCATTGTAAACTGATCATTTGTGCTAATTGAGTAAAGTCATATAACGCACAGCATCATGCAGTTTGGGTTAGATTCGATTACTTGATGGCTTTGTCGTAGCTATTTTGGTCTTAAATTTTGACAAATACAGAAAAGAGCTAGCTTTACTTGGATGTTGGACTCGTGTCATTCTGAAATGTAAATTAAAAGTTTCATACCATTTAGTGTGGACATGTCAAGTTGATCGGATAGTTAAAATGGACATTCCACACTGATCATTGGTGCTCATGGAGCAAAGATTTACAAATGAAGCAAAATGCATGGCATCACGCAGTTTAGTATATATTGTATTACTTTGAGTCCTTATCGTAGCTCTTTCAATCTCAATTTTGTCAAAATATCGAAAATTGAGCTAGACTAACGTGGGTGTTGGATTCATCTCCTTTTGAGCTCTAACTTAAAAGTTACAGACGATTTAGTGCGGGCATTTCATGTTGATCAGCTAGTTAAAATGATTATTCTAAACTGATCATTGCTGCTGATTGAGTAAAGGCGTATAAATGAAGCACAATGCATGAAATAACGCAATTCAGGATAGAGTGGATTATTTGGAGGCTTTTTTCATACCTCTTTTGGTCTTAAATTTTGTCACAATATAGAAAATTGAGCTAGCATAACGTTGGTGTTTTAAAAGTAGCTAGTTTGGTCTTAAATTTTGTCATAATATAGAAAATTGATCTAGCTGTACTTGGGCGTTGGATTCATGTCATTTTACCTCTAAATTAAAAGTTACGGACGATTTAGTGTGGACATGTTAAGTTGATCGGCCAGTTAAAATGAACATTCTAAACTTATCATTGGTGCTCATTGAGCAACGGTTTACAAATGAAGCATAATGCATGGCATCACGCTGTTTGGGATATATTGGATTGTTTTGAGGCTTTGTCTTAGCTCTTTAAGTCTCAAATGTTGTCACAATATGGAAATTTTAGCTAGCCTAATGTTGGCGTTGGATTCCTCTCATTTTGAGCTCTAAATTAAAAGTTAAAGATGATTTAGTGCGGACATTTCAAGTTGATCATCTATTTAAAACGATCATTCTAAACTGATCATTGGTGCTCATTGAGCAAAGGCGTATATATGAAGCCTCATGCATGAAATCACGTAGTTTGGGATAGAGTGGATTATTTGGAGGCTTTGTCATAGCTATTTTGGTTTTAAATTTTGTTGCTATATAGAACATTGAGCTTGCTTAACGTTGGCGTTGGATTCGTGTAATTTTGAAGTCTAACTCAAAAGATACAGACGATATAGTGCGGATATGTCAAGTTGATCGACCAGTTAAAATGATCATTCTAAATTAATCATTGGTGCTCCTTGAGAAAAGGTTCACCAATAAAGCATAATGCATTTCGTCTTGTAGTATGGGATGGATTGGATTACATAGAAGCCTTGTCGTACCTCTTTCAGTCTCAAATATTACAACAATATGGAATGTCGAGCTAACTTAAAGTGGGCGTTGGATTCTTGTCATTTTGAATTCTAAATTATAAGTTAAGAAAATTTAGTGCAAACATGTCAACTTGATCTGCTAGTTAAAATGATCATTCTAAACAGATCATTGGTGCTCACTGAGTAAAGGCATATAAATGAACCATAATGCATGGCATCACATAGTTTGGGTTAGATTTGATTACTTGATGGCTTTGTCGTAGCTATTTTGGTCTTAAATTTTGACAAATATAGAAAATAGAGCTACCTTTACTTGGGCGTTGGATTCATGTCATTCTGAAATGTAAATCAAAAGTTACAGACCATTTTGTGTGGACATGACAGCTTGATCGGACAGTTAAAATGAACATTCCACACTGATCATTGGTGCTCATGGAGCAAAGGTTTACAAAAGAAGCAAAATGCATGGCATCACGCAGTTTAGTATATATTGGATTACTTTGAGTCTTTGTCGTAGCTCTTTCAATCTCAATTGTTGTCAAAATATGGAAAATTGAGCTAGCCTTACGTGGGTGTTGGATTCATCTCTTTTCGAGCTCCAAATTAAAAGTTAAAGTTGTTTTAGTGCGGGTATTTCAAGTTGATCAACTAGTTAAAATGATTATTCTAAACTTATCATTGGTTCTCATTGAGTAAAGGCATATAAATGAACCATAATGCATGAAATAACGCAATTTGGCATAGAGTGGATTATTTGGAGACTTTGTCATAGCTATTTTGGTCTTCAATTTGTCACAATATAGAAAATTGAGCTAGCATAACGTTGGTGTTTTAAAAGTAGCTAGTTTGGTCTTAAATTTTGTCACAATATAGAAAATTGATATAGCTGTACTTGGGTGTTGGATTCATGTCATTTTGAGCTCTAAATTAAAAGTTATGGACGATTTAGTGTGGACATGTCAAGTTGATCGGCCAGTTAAAATGAACATTCTAAACTGATCATTCGTGCTCATTGAGCAAACATTTTCAAATGAAGGATAATGCATGGCATCACGGAGTTTGGGATATATTGGATTACTTCGAGGCATTGTCGTACCTCTTTCAGTCTCAAATGATTGAATATTATATTCATTAACACTATTTAATTCCATTTTTATATTATATTCAAATTTACTTTTTAACTCAATAATTAAATTCAATATATTGTAGTAATAATTATTTTATAGAAAAATATATATATTGTGTAATAATATAGTCGGTATATATAAATCACAAATCATATAGAAATTATATCACTCAATTTTTTTTTGTCACTGGATCACAACGGGCCGACCCAATAGCTCAATATCTTCATACGAAGATTTAGCACCCTCCTGCGAAGGGCGGTGGAGTCGAACTCCACACCTCTGGGATGGACGTAGAGGTGGTACAACCACTAGACCACTTGCTCCTCCCCCACTCAATTTTTTTTTCCAAACAATCAGATTGATCTTGTTCCTGGAGCACCTTTGCCAAACCGAGCTGTCATAGAGTGAATCCAAAAGAAGCAAAGGAGCTGGAAAAACAAGTACAAGGTTTAATATCTAAGGGTTATATCCGAGAAAAACAAGTACAAGGTTTTATTTTTGACAAAGCAAAATTCTCGAGACGTTTGCTTTGGAAAAATCATGGTTAATTGTAGAAAACTAACATTTTTGTCACCAAAACAGACTTGTCGAGAAGTTTGTGTGGACATGACAGCTTGATCGGACAGTTAAAATGAACATTCCACACTGATCATTGGTGCTCATGGAGCAAAGGTTTACAAAAGAAGCAAAATGCATGGCATCACGCAGTTTAGTATATATTGGATTACTTTGAGTCTTTGTCGTAGCTCTTTCAATCTCAATTGTTGTCAAAATATGGAAAATTGAGCTAGCCTTACGTGGGTGTTGGATTCATCTCTTTTCGAGCTCCAAATTAAAAGTTAAAGTTGTTTTAGTGCGGGTATTTCAAGTTGATCAACTAGTTAAAATGATTATTCTAAACTTATCATTGGTTCTCATTGAGTAAAGGCATATAAATGAACCATAATGCATGAAATAACGCAATTTGGCATAGAGTGGATTATTTGGAGACTTTGTCATAGCTATTTCGGTCTTCAATTTGTCACAATATAGAAAATTGAGCTAGCATAACGTTGGTGTTTTAAAAGTAGCTAGTTTGGTCTTAAATTTTGTCACAATATAGAAAATTGATATAGCTGTACTTGGGTGTTGGATTCATGTCATTTTGAGCTCTAAATTAAAAGTTATGGACGATTTAGTGTGGACATGTCAAGTTGATCGGCCAGTTAAAATGAACATTCTAAACTGATCATTCGTGCTCATTGAGCAAACATTTTCAAATGAAGGATAATGCATGGCATCACGGAGTTTGGGATATATTGGATTACTTCGAGGCATTGTCGTACCTCTTTCAGTCTCAAATGTTTTCACAATGGAAAATTGAGCTAGCGCTATGTGGACGTTAGATTCATCTCATTTTGAGCTCTAAATCAAAAGTTAAAGACGATTTAGCGTGGAAATTTCAAGTTGATCAACTAGTTAATATGATCATTCTGAAGTGATCATTGATGCTCATTCAGTAAAACCAGATTAAGCATTATCGAAAGGTGGACGTGAACACAACTTAGAAACTCCCCAGCGACTCCTAACAGAGACTTTCGATCAATGAGCGATAGATGGGTAGAACAGATTGACCCTCTTACCCTTGATGACTTAACCATCGAAACAAGACTTCATTAGGTGCTACTCATCGAACGGAAGCCACTGTCTGGCCCTGTCACATTGCCTTTTTGTATCTTTATGGCCTGGGAAATAGACGCGTCCCCGCACCTTTACGGTTAGCAGAAGCTAAACGCGGGAGTTAGAGCCTCTACTAGAGGAGCCGGTCTGTGTGGTCACGGGCTAAGAAAAGATATCGTTCTTCCCCTTGGAAGCAGGGGAAGCATGAGGGACAAACGCCTCAACTCGGGCTAGCTATCCGACTGAACAGATGACAACTGAATTTTCATCTCAGTGACTCTTCGAGCTTCTGGGCTCCGGATGTTAGACAAACAGAAGTGACTTCTGGATGGAGAGGGATATGAACCCCCGGTTTTCCTAGAAATACTTTGGTTTTCAAGACCGACTCTTTCAACCGCTTAGACATCAATCCCCCTCTCTTACCTACTTTGACTCAGATCTTCGGTATACCTCATACAAGATAAGGACATGAAATAATTTTACTGAAGGAACATACCCTAAGCATAGCTCTCTCTCAAATACAAATGCCAAGAAAGAGATTCCTGAATAAGTTGAAACCTTTCATTTTTCTTTCAAGGCGTTTATCCTACTTATAGTATCAGTCCTATAGCCTATCAAAATTCATGTTTTTATTAACCAAGAACACATGCACTTTGTTGGCACTAAAAGAAAGGTTATTCATTCCACTAGTGCATTACCTCTTCTGAATCGAAACAAGAAAGAGCTCATAACCACTGCTTGTGAAGAGCTCTCCTCAACTGAAGGCGCACCTACTGTTACTATCAGTGACGTCTCTCTCTGGTCAAGTTTTGATCTCGAACTAACAGCCGGAAGAGAGATATTCATAAAACCCGATTACCTGCCCTGTCTTAAGAACCTGACTCAAAAGAGAAAAGAAAACCAGACTAAAAAGAGAAGAAGACCGGACTAAAAGAGAGAATAAGATGGAAACCCCCTACCTAAAACACAACTAATTGAGGGACTCGGAAAATCAATGCCTTGGGTAAATGCAGGGGAATCTTACCGAACGAGTTTCAAACAATTCCTCTTCACTTCCCTTAGGTAAAAGGGCCTTGTCGGCCACCGCTTGCTGACGACGGAACACATCTTTAATTAAAGGTCCTCGCCTTGGACTTTGTTGGAAAGGTAGGTCTTCGGCATGTCCCTTGCTTGCGAACTTCTTTAGTAGGGCGGGTAACTTTGGAGATCCCATTCCTCACGTTTACCGTTGTCCCCAGAATTTACTCTTTCATTACTTGTATACTCTCTAAATAGTCAGCTGTTTCCATGTCTCCAACAAGTGTGTGATCCACCGATTCACTGAGTGACTCTTTCTTACTGCTTACGTCCCAATCTCTGAAAGCCATATCAGACTTTCGATAAGATTGGATCATTTAGAGGCTTTGTCGTTGTTATTTCAATCTTAAAGTTTTTTCAAAATATAGAAAATTGAGCTAGCTTAACGTAGGCGTTGGATTCGTGTCATTCTTAGCTCCGAATCAAAATTATTGGATGATTTTGTGCGGACATTGATACAAGCCTTGATTCAAGGATGTATGCGCGTGGGCTGTTTGTAGAAGATTAGGTGAGAAACTCAACCTTAAGCTTCTAGATAGGGGTTTTCTGGTTGGTAAACGATGGAAGGGTGAAGTGAACCACACGAGGGGTGATGAACCTCGTGATAAATCACAAACTTAGAGCTAGGAGGGCTGGTCTCAACTAGGTTCTAAGCGCACAAGATTCTTAGAGAGAAAACTTGTAGGGAAAAAGTTCTACTTTATTAATAATCAAAAAGGTTGTCGAACTACAATGCTGGAAGGAGCCTTATTAATATGCTCGACAGCTTGACCTTCTAGGGTCGACTCAAATAAAGAAAAGGAAAGTTTACAAAAGTGCACAAAAGGAAAAGATACAAAAGTGCATAACCGAAAAGGACCTATTCCTAAAATGTTCTTGACTCAAAAATGTAAAGCAACTAGATCCTACCCTGCAAAACAGAAAGAGGCATATATTCGAATGTAAACTTACCTTAACTCACCTCACGGCCAAGAAATGGAAGGTGGCCGTCCTTGTGGCATGCACGCGCCTTGCTCCTAGTCTTCGACTTGGAGTAGGGTTAAATATCTTTGGGCCTTGACCTCTCTTGCCACTAAAGCCCAAGTCTCTGATGTTCCTTGTGTTGTTGAGAAGCCTTTGGACTCTAATTTGCTCTTCTGGCCCATTGTCCTTAGCTGCTCTTCCTCTAGAAGCTTGTCGACCCATAAGCTGAATTTGTGGAAGAGTGCTCTTGATCTGCTTCTTGTCATTGCTCCTGGAGGTACCACTGGTGTAGATACTTCCTCTAAGTGCATGTCCTGGAGCTGGTAGCTCATTTGGTCCGAGTCCTCTTGTGTAGAAGTGGAAGTGTGCGTGTACTCGGCTGGATGGCTGTACCGGCTGGATTGTGCGCGGTACTGGCCGGAATGACTTCAGGACCGGCCAAGTTGATCCCGGAGTCGGCGGTGTCATCAGGGGGACCGGCGGTGTCATTCACGCCCCACCAAGTGTGCCGGAAGCTTGGGCCTCTCCGCCGGCGATGTTGACCGGTCTGGTCCTATAGGTCGAGGGTCCGGCGGTACTGTCTGGTCCGGCAGGCGCGCCAGATGGTCCTGCTGTCTCGGGCAAGCTTCCTGGTCAGTCTGGTCGTCTGGTCTGGTCTCCTGGCTGGATGTACGACCTGATGTCCTCATCATTCCCTCCCTCTTCAGTAGGTTTTGTCCTCAAAACTGGTTCATCTGCATGGAAAGGGGCCAAGTCAGTAACATTGAACGTATTGGACACATTAAACTCACCTGGAGCTCGATCCGGTAGGCGTTGTTGTTGATCCTCTCGAGCACTCTGAATGGTCCATCTCCTCTTGGTGCTAGCTTGGAACTCCTTAGGTTTGGGAACCTCTCCTGCCGTAGGTGTAGCCACACCCAATCGCCTGGTTGAAAGATCACCTCCTTTCTTCCTTTGTTGGCATGAGTCACGTACTGTCCGGTCCTCTTCTCCAAGTTCTCTGCTACCTTCTGGTGTAACCTCCTTATGAACTCTGCTTTGGATGCTCCGTTGAGGTTGGTCATCTCAGCTGGTGGCAGTGGTGTTTGCTCCAATGGGGTGAGAGGGTTGAAACCGTATACCACTTCAAATGGGGTCTTCTTGGTTGCTGAGTGCACGGCTCGGTTGTAGGCGAACTCAATGAATGGCAGGCACTCCACCCAAGTCTTTAGGTTCTTCCCTAGTGTTGTTCTGAGAAGAGTTGATAGGTCCTGTTGACAACTTCAGTTTGGCCATCGGTTTGAGGATGGCAAGTGGTTGAGAAGAGTAGCTTCGTGCCTAGTTTTCTCCAAAGGGTCCTCCAGAAATGGCTGAGGAACTTGGTGTCCCTGTCTGATACGATGGTCCTTGGCACTCCATGAAGCCGTACTATCTCCCTGAAGAACAGCTCAGCTGTTTGTGGCATCATTGACATTGGCACATGGAATGAAGTGTGCCATCTTGGAGAATCTGTCCACCACTACAAAGATTGCATCTTTGTGGTTGATCTTGGGCAGACCTAGAACAAAATCCATTGAGATGTCCACCCATGGATGTGTTGGTATGGGCAGTGGGAGATACAACCCGTGAGGTTGCACTCGGGACTTTGCCTTCTTGCAAGTGATGCATCTTGCACAATGTGCTTCTACTGTCCTCTTGATGTGTGGCCAGTAGAAGTGCTCCTTGACCACTGCTAGAGTCTTGTCGACACCAAAGTGGCCCATGAGTCCTCCTCCATGAGCTTCTCGGATGATAAGCTCCCTTAGTGATCCTTGTGGTATGCACAGCCTTCTTTCTCGGAACAAGAACTCCTCATGGATGTAGAATTTGCCATGACTCCTGTGCTACACTCCTTGTAGCTCTCAGCAAGGTCAGGATCATCCTTGTATAGATCCTTGATGTGCTCGAATCCTAGGACCTTTGCCTCCATGGTTGATATCAAGGCAAACCTCCTTGATAGTGCATCGGCTACCACATTGTCTTTGCCCTTCTTGTACTTGATGATGTACGGAAGGTCTCTATGAACTCCATCCACCTGGCATGTCTCCTCTTGAGATTGGTTTGCCCTCTGAGGTGTTTGAGAGTCTCGTGATCAGTGTGGATCACAAACTCCTTGGACAGCAAGTAATGCTGCCAAGTTTCCAGTGCTCGGACAAGGGCATATAGCTCCTTGTCATAAGTGGGGTAGTTCAGTGAGGCACCACCTAGTTTCTCACTGAAGTATGCCACTGGCCTCCCTCCTTGGGTTAGCAATGCTCCTATGCCTATTCCAGAGGCATCACACTCCACTTCAAACGTCTTGTTGAAGTCAGGCAGGACTAACACTGGTGCATGTGTAAGGCTGTCCTTCAAGGCCTGAAGTGCGTTCTCCTGAGCTTCTCCCCAGCTGAATCCCACGTTCTTCTTCACTACTGCCGTCAATGGTGAGGCAATACTGCTGAAGTTGGGACGAGTCTCCTGTAGAAGCTGGCCAGTCCGTGGAAGCTCCTTACTTGGCTGATGTTTCCTGGTGTTGGCCATTCTTGTATGGCTCGAATCTTCTCTTCATCAACCTGTAGGCCCTGTGAACTCACAACAAAACCTAAAAAGACAAGCTTATCAGTACAAAAGGTGCACTTCTTGAGATTGGCATAAAGCTCTTCTTGTCGAAGGGTTTTAAGTACCATCTCAAGATGTGTGAGGTGTTCCGTAGGCACTTACTATAAACAAGTATGTCATCAAAGTAAACTACTACAAACTTACTGATGTACGCCCTAAGAACTTGGTTCATAAGGCGCATGAAGGTGCTTGGGGCATTAGTCAAGCCAAATGGCATGACTGTCCACTCGTAGAGCCCTTGCTTTGTCTTGAAAGCAGTCTTCCACTCATCACCTTCCTTCATTCTTACCTGGTGGTATCCACTTTTGAGGTCTATCTTGAGAAGACCGTGGCTCCACTCAGCTCATCTAGCATGTCATCCAGTCGTGGTATTGGATGCCTATACTTGACTGTGATGTTGTTGATGGCTCGGCAGTCCACACACATGCGCCAAGTCCCATCCTTCTTGGGCACTAGCAGCACTGGTACAGCACATGGACTGAGGCTCTCTCGAACATATCCTTTCTCCAGGAGCTCCTTGACTTGCTTCTCAAGCTCCTTGGACTCCTCTGGACTCATCCGGTAGGCTGGCCGGTTGGGCAGGGCTGCTCCGGGCACTAGATCAATCTGGTGTTCTATGCCACGTAAAGGAGGCAAGCCTGCTGGTATCTCCTCTGGAAATACATCCTGGAATTTGTTGAGGAGTGTTGCTACTTCATGAGGTAGCTCTACCTGTCCCTGTTCTATACTCAACACTTCCTTGAAAACCATTAGTAACATTAAGTCCTTTGAGGCTAAAGCTCTCCGGACATGACTAGGTTGAATAAGAAAGTTAGACTTGACAAGTTTCTTTTCCTTACTCATTTGGAGTTGTAGCTCATGTACTTGGGCAGGTGTAAGAGGAGCTAGGCTGACCTTTCTCTTGTCATGCACGAAGGTGTAGAGATTGGTTCTGCCATCATGCCTGGTCTCTTTGTCAAACTGCCATGGTCTTCCTAGCAGAAGATGGCCAGCTTGCATGGGCACCACGTCGCACACGACCTGGTCTTGGTACTTGCCCACACTGAATGGCACAGTGACTTGCTCATGAATCTTGAGCTCCACTTTGTCATCAAGCCATCTCAGTCTATATGGTCGAGGATGCCGTGTCCTCTCTAGACCTAGCTTATCAACCATATACGCACTAGCAACGTTAGTGCAAGAACCACCATCTATGATGAGGTTACATACCTTTCCCTTTGATGGTGCAACGGCTGTGGAAGATGTTCTCCCTTTGGATGGTCTCTGAAGGATCCACCATTGCACTGAGGATACGTCTAGTGACCAGCACTTCCCCCACATCAGGGTACTCAATGTCACCGTACTCTCCTTCTGGTTCATTGTCCTCTTCATCTTGGGACTCATATTCTCCTGCCTCCGTAATCAGCATGACTCGGTTGTTTGGGCACTCCTTGAGATGTGTCCACGTCCCCTGCACTTGAAACAAGTTATGTCACGTGATCTTTGAGGGTTAGAAGACTTACCAGGCTCTCTCTGGTCACGGTGGGTTCAGGAGGCTTGCTCTTGAACCTTGACTCGATCTCTACGCTTTTGCCTTTGTCCACTGTCTTAGGCATGTTGCTTGGTGCCCAAGGTGTCTTAGGCTTGCTGCGGATGTCTTGGCTCTTACGTTTGATGTGCTGTTCAGCTTGCACAGATAGGTGGAACAAGTCCTTGAAGTCGTTGTATATTTGCCTTTCCACCTTGTAGCTGATCCTTTCTTGGAGTCCATCCAAGAATTGCGCCATCAATGCTTCTTCATCATCATTGAGCTCCAATCTGTTCCTTAACCTCTCAAACTCTTCATAGTACTCCTCTACTGATCTGGTACCCTGCTTAAGAGTACGAAACGTCGTTGCAAATCCCTATGGAAGTAAGGTGGAACATACCTTTGTCGCATGAGGTCTTTCATGTCGACCCATGAGTCTACGGGCCTCATTCTCTTCCTCCTTCTGTCAGATACCTCACGATCCCACCAGATGAGGGCATTGTCCGTGAGTTGTGCTACTGCCATTGAGACTCTCCTAGGTCCTGGTTGGTTGTAGTGATCAAAGATATGATCCATACGCTTCTCCCAATCTAGGTAAGCCTCGGGGTCTATTTTTCCTGCAAAAGTTGGAGGAGTTAGTTTAACATCAGGATGAATTACCCGGTTATAGGTGTGTTCATCTCCATCCTCATGACGTCTAGGAGGCATTCTTGGTCTCTGATGAAGACCATATGGCTCAAAGCCATCATCTTCTGCCTCTGGTTGCCGTGCAGGTCCTCTCGGCCTATGGTGATAGTTATGAGGTTGTGTGTCCTCATCTCCATCTGGCTGGGGTTCCTCCTGTTCGTGCCGTGTCCTAAGGTACTCAGGACCCTCAGGACGATCTGGCTCAGCTCTCACGTGCCTTATGGCCTGGAATCTTACTGGTCTCTCCACGCGCTCCAACCTCTCGCCTATGGATGCGAGTTGTGTTTGGAGTGTGGTGAACATGGCCATCATGGCTTCAGCTGCGTCTCTATTCTCTTCTCCCATGTGTGCTACAAAGAAAGAAGACAATTAGGGTGCTCCTAAATTATTAGGAGAGTTTTCTTTTTATATGTGGTTTGAAAAAATGCAAAAGGAAAAATTCTAAAGAAAGGAAATTCGAAAAAAGGAAACTTCCTAGACAACTTGTGCTAGCTGTCCAATTCGAATTCTTTTGTGTATTTTCCTATTTTCTTTTCTTTTCCTTTTGTTTTCTTTTTAATTTAACTTAAAACTAATGGAAATATGAATTAAACAAAAAGGAAAACGTGTATGCAATGCAAAAAGTGAATCTAAACCCTAGTGATACACGTAGGAGGCTAGATGCACTCGGTTTGGAGTTTGAGGTTATTTTTTGATTTTTCTTGAATGCGACTTAAACTAATGCAAGAACACAAAACAAAACAAGCAAAAGGATAGAAACAACCTGGTTTAGGAGCTTTAAGCTCTGATACCAAAATGATACAAGCCTTGATTCAAGGATGTATGCGCGTGGGCTGTTTGTAGAAGATTAGGTGAGAAACTCAACCTTAAGCTTCTGGATAGGGGTTTTCTGGTTGGTAATCGATGGAAGGGTGAAGTGAACCACACGAGGGGTGATGAACCTCGTGATAAATCACAAACTTAGAGCTAGGAGGGCTGGTCTCAACTAGGTTCTAAGCGCACAAGTCTCTCTTGAGAGAAAGCTCGTAGGGAAAAAGTTCTACTTTATTAATAATCAAAAAGGTTGTCGAACTACAATGCTGGAAGGAGCCTTATTAATATACTCGACAGCTTGACCTTCTAGGGTCGACTCAAACAAAGAAAAGGAAAGTTTACAAAAGTGCACAAAAGGAAAAAATACAAAAGTGTATAACCGAAAAAGGACCTATTCCTAAAATGTTCTTGACTCAAAATGTAAAGCAACTAGATCCTACCCTGCAAAACAGAAAGAGGCATATATTCGAATGTAAACTTACCTTAACTCACCTCACGGCCAAGAAATGGAAGGTGGCCGTCCTTGTGGCATGCACGCGCCTTGCTCCTAGTCTTCGACTTGGAGTAGGGTTAAATATCTTTGGGCCCTGACCTCTCTTGCCACTAAAGCCCAAGTCCCTGATGTTCCTTGTGTTGTTGAAGAAGCCTTTGGACTCTAATTTTGCTCTTCTGGCCCATTGTCCTTAGCTGCTCTTCCTCTAGAAGCTTGTCGACCCATAAGCTGAATTTGTGGAAGAGTGCTCTTGATCTGCTTCTTGTCATTGCTCCTGGAGGTACCACTGGTGTAGATACTTCCTCTAAGTGCATGTCCTGGAGCTGGTAGTTCATTTGGTCCGAGTCCTCTTGTGTAGAAGTGGAAGTGTGCGTGTACTCGGCTGGATGGCCTGTACCGGCTGGATTGTGCGTGGTACTGGCCGGAATGACTTCAGGACCGGCCAAGTTGATCCCGGAGTCGGCGGTGTCATCAGGGGGACCGGCGGTGTCATTCACGTCCCCACCAAGTGTGCCGGAAGCTTGGGCCTCTCCGCCGGCGATGTTGACCGGTCTGGTCCTATAGGTCGAAGGTCCGGCGGTACTGTCTGGTCCGGCAGGCGCGCCAGATGGTCCTGCTGTCTCGGGCAAGCTTCCTGGTCGGCCAGTCTGGTCACCTGGCTGGATGTACGACCTGATGTCCTCATCAGACATGCATGCCAAGTTGCTCGGCGAGTTAAAAGAATCATTCTAAACTTATCATTGGTGCTCAGTAAAGGCTTATTAAATAAGCATAGTGCATGATATCAAACAGCTTGCGATAGATTCGATTGATTACTTGTACACTTTATCATATCTATTTTAGTCTTAATTTTTGTTGCATTATTTAAAATTTAGCTAGCTTAACGTGGGCGTTGGATTGGTGTCATTTTGAGCTCTGAATTAAAAGTTAAAGATGATTTAGTGTGGACATGTCCAGTTGACCGGCGAGTAAAAATAATCATTCTAAACTGATCATTGGTGCTCATTGAGTAAAAGCTTATTAATGATGCATAATGCATGGCATAAAGAAGTTTTTGTTAGATTGGATTACGTGGAGGCATTGTCATAGCTATTTCAGTATTAAAGTTTATAACAATATAGAAAATTGAGCTAACTTAACATGAGCGTTGGATTCGTGTCATTTTGAGCCCTGAATCAAAAGTTACAGACGATTTTGTGCAACATGCATGTCAAGTTGCTCGGCCAGTTAAAATGATCATTCTAAGCTTATCATTAGTGCTCATTGAGTAAAGGCTTATTAAACAAGCATAGTGCATGACATCAAACAGCTTTCGATAGATTCGATTACTTGAAAGCTTTGTCGTAGCTATTTCAGTCTTAATTTTTGTTACAATATTATAAATTTAGCTAGCCTAACGTGGGCGTTGGATTCGTGGCATTCTGAGCTCTGAATTAAAAGTTAAAGACGATTTAGTGCGGATATGTTAAGTTGACCGGTGAGTTAAAGTATCATTCTAAACTGATCATTGGTGCTCATTGTGTAAAAGCTTATTAATGAAGCATAATGCATGACATCAAGAAGTTTTCGTTATATTGGATTACGTGGAGGCTTTGTCGTAGCTATTTCAGTTTTAAATTTTATAACAATATAGAAAATTGAGCTAACTTAACATGAGCGTTGGATTTGTGTCATTTTGAGCTCTAAATCAAAAGTCATAGACGATTTAGTTTGGACATGTCAAGTTGATCGGTCAAATAAAATGATCATCCTAAACTTATCACTAGTGCTCATTGAGTAAGGGCTTATTAATGAAGCTAAATGCGTGGTATCACGTAGTTTGCGATAGTATGGATTACTTGGAGGCTTTTGTCACAGCTATTTTAGTCTTCAATTTTGTCACAATATAGAAAATTTAACTAGCTTAACGTGGGGATTCGATCCGTGTCATTCTAAGCTCTGAACCAATAGTTACGGTTGATATTCTGCGGACAGGTAAAGTCGATCGGCTAGTTAAAATTATTATTCTAAACTGATCATTAGTGCTCATTGAGTAAAGGCTTGTCAATGAATCATAATGCATGGCATCAAGAAGTTTGCGATAGATGGGATTACTCAGAGGCTTTGTCGTAGCTATTTCAGTCTTATATTTTGTCACACTGTAGAAAATTGAAATAGCTTAACGTTGGCATTGTATTCTTGTCATTCTGAGCTCTGAATACAAAGTTACGGATAATTTTGTGCAGACATGTCAAGTTGTTCTGGGAGTTAATCTAAACTTATCATTGGTGCTCATTGAGTAAAGGCTTATTAATAAATCATAGCACATGAAATCAAGCAGTTTGCGATAGATTCGATTACTGGGAGGCTTTGTGTTAGATATTTCAGTCTTAGATTTTGTCACAATATCAAAAATGTAGCTAGCTTAACGTGGGCGTTAGATTCGTGGTATTCTGAGCTCTGAATCAAAAATTGCAGATGATTTAGTGTGGACATGTCAAGTTGACCGGTGAGTTAAAATAATCATTCTAAACTCACCATTGGTGCTCATTGAGTAAAAGCTTATTAATGAAGCATAATGCATGGTATCAGGCCTTTGCGATAGATAGGATTACTTGGAGGCATTGCCGTAGCTATTTCAGTTTTAAAATTTTTTTCACAATATAGAAATTTGAGCTAGCTTACTGTGACCATTGGATTCATGTTATTTTGAGCTCTGAATCAATAGTAACGGACGATTTCGTGAGGACATGTCAAGTGGACAGGCTAGTTAAAACGATCATTTTAAACGGATCATTGGTGCTCATTCAGTAAAAACTTATTAATGAAGCATAATTCATGGCATCAAGCAGTTTGCGATAGATTGGATTATTTGGAGGCTTTGTCGTAGCTATTTCAGTTTTAATTTTTTTCACAATGTAGAAAATTGAGCTAGCTTAAAGTAAGCATTGGATTCGTGTCATTTTAAGTTCTGAATCAAAAGTTATATACGATTTAGTGCGGGCATATCTAGTTGATCGGTCAGTTAAAATGATCATTCTAAACTGATCATTGGGGCTCATTGAGTAAAGGCTTATAAATGAAGCATAATGCATGGCATCACGCAGTTTTTGATAGATTCAATTATTTGAAGGCTTTCTCGTAGCTATTTAAGTCTTTAAATTTATCACAATATAGAAAATTAATCTAGCTTTACGTGGACGTTGGATTCGCGTCATTTTGAGCTCTAAATAAAAAGTTACAGATGATTTTGTGCGGACATGTTAAGTTGATTGACGAGTTAAATGATCATTCAAAACTTATCATTGGTGCTCATTGAGTAAAGGCCTATTAGTGAAGCATAGTGTACGACATCAAGCAGTTTGTGATAGATTCGTTTACTCGAAGGCTTGGTCGTACCTATTTATGTCTTAATTTTTGTCACAATATCGTAAATTTAGCTAACTTAACATGGGCGTTGGATTCTTGGCATTTTATGCTCTGAATAAAAAGTTACGGACGATTTAGTGCGGAAATGTCAAGTTGACCGGCGAGTTAAAATAATCATTCTAAATTGATCATTGGTGCTCGTTGAAACTTATTAATGAAGCATAATGCATGCCATCAAGCAGTTTGCGTTATATTGGATTACTTGGAGGCTTTGTCATAGCTATTTCAGTTTTAAAGTTTTCAGCTATATAGAAATTGAGCTAACTTAACATGAGCGTTGGATTCATGTCATTATGAGCTCTGAATCAAAAGTTACAGATGATTTAGTGCGGACATGTCAAGTTCACCGGCGAGTTAAAATAATCATTCTAAAGTGATCATTGCTGCTCGTTGAGTAAAAGCTTATTAATGAAGCATAATGCATGCCATCAAGCAGTTTGCGTTAGATTGGATTACTTGGAGGCTTTGTCGTAGCTATTTCAGTCTTAAATTTTTGAGCAATATAGAAAATTGAGCTAACTTACCATGAGCGTTTGATTCGTGTCATTCTGAGCTCTGAATCAAAATTTACAGAAGATTTAGAGCGGACATGTCAAGTTGACCGGCGAGTTAAAATAAGCATTCTAAACTAATCATTAGTTCTCATTGAGTAAAAGCTCGTTAATGAAGCATAATTCATGGCATCAAGCAGTTTGCAATAGATTGGATTACTTGGAGGCTTTGTCGTAGCGATTTCACTCTCAAATTTGTTTACGATATCGAAAATTGAGCTAGCTTAGCGTCGGCATTGGATTCGTGTCATTATGAGCTCTGAATCAAAAGTTACAGACAATTTTGTGCAAACATGTCAAACTGATCGGCTATTTAAAATGATCATTATAAAATGATCATTAGTCCTCATTGAGTAAAAGCTTATCAATGAAGCATAATGCACGGCATCAAGCAGTTTGCAATAGATTGGATTACTTGGACGCTTTGTCATAGCTCTTTCAGTCTTAAATGTTGTCACAATATAGAAAATTGAGGTAGCTTAACGTGAGAATTGGATTCGTGTTATTTTGAGCTCTGAATCAACAGTTACAAACGATTTCGTGCGGACATGACAAGTTGACTGGCTAGTTAAAATGATCGTTCCAAACTGATCATTGGTGCTCATTGAGTAAAGGCTTATTAATGAAGCATAATTCATAGCATCAAGCAGTTTGCGATAGATTGGATTAATTGGAGGCTTTTTCGTAGCTATTTCAGCCTAAATGTTTTTCACAATATAGAAAATTGAGCGACTTTAACGTGAGCATTGGATTCGTGTCAATTTAAGCTCTTAATCAAAACTTAGAAAAAATTTAGTGCATACATGTCTAGTTGATCGGTCAGTTAAAATGATAGTTATAAACTGATCATTGGTGCTCATTGAGTAAACATTTATTAATGAAGCATAATGCGTGGCATTACGCACTATGTGCTAGATTCGATTACTTGAAGGTTTTTTCGTAGCTATTTTTGTTTTAAATCTTTTACAATAGAGCTAGCTTAACGTGGGCGTTGGATTCATGTCATTTTTGAGCTCTGAATCAATAGTTACAGAAGATTTAATGCGGACATGTTTAGCTGATCGGCAAGTTAAAATGATCATTGTAAACTGATCATTGGGACTCATTGAGTAAAGGCTTACCAATGAAGCATAGTGCATGGCATCACTCTCTTTGCGATAGATTCGATTATATGGAGGCTTTGACTATTGAAGTCTTAAATTTTTATCACAATATAGAAAATTTAGCTAGCTTAACGTGGGCGTTGGATTTGTATCATTTTGAGCTCTAAATCAAATGTTACAGACAATTTTGAGCTCTAGCTTATTAGCATAATGCATGGCATCAAGAAGTTTGCGATAGATTGGATTACTTGGATGCTTTGTCGTAGCAATTTCAGTCTTATAATTTTTTCACAATATAGAAAATTGAGCTAGCTTAACATGAGCGATGGATTCCGGTTAATCTAAGCTCGGAATAAAACGATTTAATGCGAACATGCGAATATCATCTGTCAGTTCAAATTATAATTCTAAACTGATCATTGGTGCTCTTTTAGTAAAGGCTTATTAATGAAGCATAATATCACGCAGTTTATGATAGATTCGATTACTTGGATGCTTTTTCGTAGCTATTTCAGTCTTCATTTTTGCCACAATATAGAAACTTGAGCTAGATTAACGTGGGCATTGGATTCATATCATTCTGATCTCTGAATCAAAAGTTACAAACATTTTTGTGTGGATATGTCAAGTAGACCGGTGGTTAAGATGATCATTCTAATCTGATTATTGGTTTTCCTTGAGTCAAGGCTTATAAATGAAGCATAATGCATAGTATCACGCAGTTTAGGATATATTGAATTACTTGGAGGCTTTGCAATAGCTATTTCAGTCATTTTGTCACTATATAGAAAATCGAACTAGCTTAATATGGGCACTAGATTCGTGTCATTCTGAGCTCCAAATCAAAAGTTACGGACAATTTAGTGCGGACATGTTCGGTCAGCTAAAACGATTATTCTAAATTGATCATTGGTGCTCATTGAGTAAAGACTGATGAATGAAGCATAATGATGGCATCAAGCTGTTTTCTATATTGTTAAAAAATTTCATACTTAAACAGCTTTGACAAATCATCGAAGTAATCGAATCTATCGCAAACAACGTGATGGTATGCATTATGCTTCATTGATAAGTCTTTACTCAATGAGCACCAATGATCAGCTTAAAATGGTCATTTTAACTAGCTTTGACAAACGATTTACTTGTGAGCTCGTGTCATTCTGAGCTCGTAATCAAACGATTTAGCGCAGATATGCCAAGTTGACCGGTGAGTTAAAATTATAATTCTAAACTGATCATTGGTGCTCATTGAGTATACGCTTATTAATGAAGCATAATATCACGTCGTTTGCAATAGATTTGATTACTTGGAGGCTTTTGCCTTGCTATTTCCATCTACAATTTTGTCACAATATAGAAAATTGAGCTAGCTTAACGTGGGCATTGGATTCGTGGTATACTGAGCTCTGAATCAAAAGTTACAGACGATTCAGTGCGAACATCTCAATTTGACCGGCGAGTTAAAACGATCATTTTAAACTGATCATTGGTGCTCATTGAGTAAAGACTTATCAATGAAGCATAATGCATACCATCACGTTGTTTGCAATGGATTCGATTACTTCGCGGATTTGTCAAAGCTATTTAAGTATTAAATTTTTTAACAATATAGAAAATTGAGATACCTTAACATGACCGTCGGATTCGTGTCATTCTGAGCTCGTATATCAGACGATTTAGTGCGAACATGCTAAGTTGATCGGTCAGTTAAAATTATAATTCTATACTAATCATTGGTGCTCATTGAGTAGAGGCACATTAATGAAGCATCATATCACATAATTTGCAATAGATTAGATTACTTGGAGGCTTTGTCGTACCTATTTTTGTCTCCAATTTTGTCACAATATAGAAAATTGAGCGATCTTAACGTGGGCATTCGATTCGTGTCTTTCAGAGCTCTGAATCAAGTTACGGACGATTTTGTGTGGACATGTCAAGTTGACCAATAGTTAAAATGATCATTCTAAACTGATCATAATCCTTGCTGCTACTTGAGTAATGGCTTATAAATGAATCATAATCCTTGGCATCACACAGTTTGGGATAGATTGGATTACTTGGAGGCTTTTTTGTAGCTATTTTGGTCATAAATTTTGTCACAATATAGAAAATTAAACTAGATTAATGTGGGCATTGGATTTGTATCATTCTGAGCTCTGAATCAAAAGTTACAGAAATGTTAAGCTGATCCGCCAGTTAAAATGATCATTCTAAACTGATCATTGGTGATCATTGAGTAAATGCTTGTCAATGAAACATAATGCATGGCAGCACATTGTCTGCGATAGATTCAATTACTTGGAGCCTTGTCAAAGCTATTTAAGGCTTATATTTTTTAAATATATAGAAAATTTACCTACCTTAACATGAGCGTCAGATTCGTGTCATTCGAAGCTCGTAATCATACGATTTAGCGCGGACATGCCAAGTTGATCGGTTAGTTAAAATTATAATTCTAAACTAATCATTGGTGCTTATTGAGTAAAGGCTTTAATGAAGCATAATATCATGTAATTTGGGATAGATTGGATTACTTGGAGGCTTTGTTGTAGCTATTTCTGTCTCCAGTTTTGTCACAATATAGAAAATTGAGATAGCTTAATGTGAGCATTGGATTCCTCTCATTATAAACTCTGAATAAAAAGTTAAAGACGATTTTGTGCAGACATGTCAAGTTGACCGATAGTTAAAATGATCATTCTAAACTAATCATTAGTGTTGCTTGACTAAAGGCTTATAAACGAAGCATAATGTATGGCATCACGCAGTTTGGGATAGATTGGATTTTTTTGAGGCTTTCTCATACCTATTTTGGTCATAAATTTTGTCACAATATAGAAAATTGAATTAGCTTAGTGTGGGCGTTGGATTCGTGTCATTTTGAGTTCTGATTCAACGTTACGGACGATTTCGTGCGGACATGTCAAGTTGACCGGCTAGTTAAAATAATCATTCTTAACTGATCATTGGTGCTCATTGAGTAAAAGTTTATAAATGAAGTATAATGCATGGCATCAAGCCTTATGCGATAGATTGGATTACTTGTAGCCTTTACCATAGCTATTTCAGTAGTAAATTTTGTCACAATATAAAAAATTTAGCTTGCTTAACATGGACTTTAGATTTGTGGCATTCTGAGCTCTGAATCAAAAGTTACAGACGATTTAGTGCGGACATGTCATGTTGACCGGCAAGTTAAAATGATCATTCTAAACTGATCATTGGTGCTCAATGACTAAAAGCTAATTAATAAAGCTTAATGAATGGCATCAATCAGTTTGCGATAGAAAATTGAGCTAGCTTATAATGGGTGTTGGATTCGTATAATTCTGAAATCTAAATCAAAAGTTAGAAATGATTTAGTGCATACATGTCACGTTGATCGGGATGTTCAATTTATCATTCTTAACTGATCATTCGTGCTCATTGAGAAAAGGTTTACAAATCAAACATGATGCATGGCATAACGCTGTTCGGGATAGATTTTATTATTCGGAGGATTTGTCATTGCTATTTGAGTCTTAACTTTTGTCACAATATTGAAAATTTAGCTAGCTTAATGTGGGCGTTGGATTCGTTTCATTCTCAACTCTAAATCAAAAGTTCCAAAAATTTACTGCATACGTGCCAAGTTGATTGGCTAGATAAATTGATCATTGGTGCTCCTTGACTAAAGAGTAGTTTAGGATAGATTGGATTACTTGAAGGCTTTGTTGTAGCCCTTTCAATCTCAAATGTCGTCATGATATAGAAAATTGAGCGAGCTTAATGTGGGCATTGGATTTGTGTCATTCTGAACTCTAAATCAAAAGTTACCGACTATTTAGTGCATACATATCAAGTTGATCACCAGTTAAATTGATCATTCTAAACTGATCATTGGAGTTCATTGCGTAAAGGTTTACAAATGAAGCATAATGCATGACATCACGCAGTTTGGGATAGATTTGATTACTCGGTTTTCATAGCTATTTTGGTATTAAATTTTGTCACAATTTAGAAAATTGAGCTAGCTTAACGTGGGCATTGCATTCATTTCATTCCCAACTCTAAATCAAAATTTACGGATGATTTTTTGCGGACATGTCAAGTTTGTCGCCTTCTTAAAATGATCATTCTAAACTGATCATTGGTGCTCAGTGAGCAAAGGTTTACAAATGAAGCATAATGCATGGCACCACGCAATTTGGAATAGATTGGATTTCTTGGAGGCTTTTTTGTTGCTACTTAGGTCTTAAGTTTTGTCACAATATAGAATAGGGCTTTGGATCCGTGCCATTCAGAACTCTAAATAAAAAATGACGGACGATTTAGTGCGGACATGTCAACTTGATTGGCCAGTTAAAATGATCATTCTAAACTGATCATTGGTGCTCCTAGAGTAAAAACTTATAACTGAAGTATAATCCATGGAATCACACAATTTGGAATACATTGGATTATTTGAAGGCCTTGTGGTTACTATTTCATTTTCAAATGTTTTCAAAATATGGAAAATTGAGCTAGCTTATTGTGGGCGTTGGATTCATGTCATTCTGAACTCTAAATCAAAAGTTAAGGAGGATTTAGTGCGCACATGTTGGCCACTTAAAATGACCATCTTAAGCTGATCATTTATGCTCCTTGAGTAAAGGCTTATAAATGAAGCATAATGCATGACACTGTTTGGGATAGATTGGATGACATGGAGGCTTTATCTTAGCTCTTTTAGTCACAAATGTTGTCACAATATAGAAAATTGAGCTAGTTTAACCTGGGCATTAGATTCGTGTCATTCTAAACTCTAAATCCAAAGTTACTGACGATTTAGTGCACACATGTCAAGTTGATCAGCTAGTTAAAATGATCATTTTTAAACTAATCATTGGTTCTCCTTGAATAAAAGCTTAAAAATGAAGCATATTGGCTTGCATCGCGCGGTTTGGGATAAATTGGATTACTTGGAAGCTTTTTCGTGGCTCTTTAAGTCACAAATGTTGTCACAATATTGAAAATTGAGCTAGATTAATGTGGATGTTGAATTCATGTCATTTTGAGGTCTAGATCAAATCAAAAACTATTTTGTGCGGTCAGGTCAAGTTGATAAGCTAGTTAAAATGATCATTCTAAATTGATCATTGGTGCTCATTGAGCAAAGGTTTACGAATGAAGCATAGGGCATGTCATCACTCAGTTTTTGATACATTGGATTACTTGAAGCCCTTGCCGTAGCTATTTTGGTCAAATTTTTTTGTCATAATGTAAAAAATTGAACAAACATAATGTGGGTGTTGGATACGTGTCATTCTGAACTCTAAATCAAAAGTTAAGAACTATTTAGTGCGGACATGTCAAGTTGATCGGTCAGTTAAAGTAATCGTTCTAAGATGATCATTGGTGCTCATTGAGAAAAGGTGTACAAATGAAGCATGATGCATGACATCAAAACGTTTGAGATAGATTCGATTACTTGGAGACTTTGCCTTAGCTCTTTTGGTCTTAAATTTTGTCACAATATAGGAAATTGACCTAGCTTAACGTGGGCATTGCATTCGTGCATTCTGAACTCTAAATCAAAAGTTACAGACGATTTAGTGCGTACATATCAAGTTGATCGGCCAGTTAAAATGATCAATTTTAAACTAATCATTTGTTCTCCGTGAGTAAAGGCTTATAAATGAAGCATAGTGGTTTGCATCACACGGTTTGGGATACATTGGCTTACTTGGAAGCTTTTTTGTAGCTCTTTCAGTCACAAATGTTGTCATAATATTGAAAATTGAGCTACATTAATGTGGGCGTTGGATTCATGTCATTTTAAGGTCTAGTTCAAAAGTCAAAAAACTATTTTGTGCGGTCAGGTCAAGTTGATCCGCTAGTTAAAATGATCATTCTAAACTGATCATTGGTGCTCATTGAGCAAAGGCTTACAAATGAAGCATAAGGTATGTCATCAGGCAGTTTTTGATAGATTGGATTATTTATAGGTTTTGTCGTAGCAATTTAGGTCTAAAATTTTGTTATAATATAAAAAAATTGAGGCAGCTTAATGTGGGTGTTGGATTCATGTCATTCCAAACTCTAAATAAAAGTTAAGAATAATTTAATACGGACATGTCAAGTTGATTGGCCAGTTAAAGTGATCGTTCTAAGATGATCATTGGTGCTCATTGAGAAATGGTTTACAATTAAAGCATAATGCATGGCATCAAAAACTTTGAGATAGATTCGATTACTTGAAGGATTTGTCTTAGCTATTTTGGTGTTAAATTTTGTCACAATATAGGAAATCGCGTTAGCTTAACGTGGACATTGGATTCGTGTCATTCTGAACTCTAAGTCAATCGTTACGGACGATTTAGTGCGTACATGTCAAGTTGATCGGCCAGCTAAAATTATCATTCTAAACTGATCATTGGTGCTCCTATAGAAAAGACTTATGAATAAAGCATAATGCATGACATCAGACAGTTTCAGATACATTGGACTACTTGAAGGCTTTGTGGTAGTTCTTTCACTCTCAAATGTTGTCACAATATAGAAATTTGAGCTAGTTTAACATGGGCGTTGGATTCGTGTCATTCTGAACTCTAAATCAATAGTTAGGGATGATTTACTACATACATGTCAAGTTTATCTGCTAGTTAAAACGATCATTGGTAAGCATTGAGTAAAGACTTATAAATGCAGCGTAATGCGCTGCATCACGAAGTTTAGGATACATTAGATTATTTGGAGGCTTTGTAGTAGCTCTTTTAGTCTGAAATGTTATCACATTATGGAAAAATTAGCTAGCTTAACATGGACGCTGGATTCATGTCATTTTGAGCTCCAAATCAAAAGTTAAATACGATTTAGTGCGTACATGTCAAATTGATCAGCTAGTTAAAATTATCATTCTAAATTGATCATTGTGCTCACTAAGTAAAGGCGTGTAAATGAAGGATAATGCATGGCATCACACAATTTTGGATAGATTGGATTACATGGAGCCTTTTTCGTAGCTATTTAGGTCTTAAATTTTGTCATAATATAAAATATTGAGCTAGCTTAACGTGGGCGTTGTATTCGTATTATTCTGAACTCTAAATCAAAAGTTACGGATGATTTAGTGCAGACATGTCAAGGTGATTGGCCAATTAAAATGATCGTTCAAAACTGATCGTTCTAAACTGATCATTAGTGCTCTCTGAGTAAAGGCTTATAAATGAAGAATAATGCATGGCATCACGAGCTTAGGATTACTTGAACGCTTTGTGGTAGCTGTTTCAGTCTCAAATGTTCTCACAATATAGATAATGGAGCTAGCTTAATGTGGGCATTGGATACGTGTCATTCTAAACTCTAACCCAAGAGTTACGGACGATTTATTGCATACATGTCAAGTTGATTACCTAGTTAAATTGATCATTCTAAGCTGATCATTAGTGCGACTTGATTAAAGGCTTATAAATGTAGCATAATGCATGGCATCACACAGTTTTGGATAGACTGGATTACTTGAACGCTTTGTGGTAGCTGTATTAGTATCAAATGTTGTCACAATATAGAAAATTGAGCTAGCTTAACGTGGGCATTGGTTTTGTGTTATTCCGAACTCTAAATCAAAAGTTAAGGACGATTTAGTGCGGACATGTCAACTTGATGCATGGCATCAGGAAGTTTAGGATACATTGGATTACTTGGAGGCTTTATCATAGGTATTTCAGTCTCAAATGTTGTCATAATATTTAAAATTGAGCTAGATTAACGTGGACGTTCGATTCACGTCATATGGAATATCGAGCTAAGCTAATGTGGGTGTTGGATTCATGTCATTTTGAACTCTAAATTAAAAGTTAAAGACGATTTAGTGCGGGCATGTCAACTTGATCTGCTAGTTAAAATGATCATTCTAAACTGATCATTGGTGCTCATTGAGTAAAGGCATATAAATGAAGCATAATGCATGGCATCACACAGTTTGGGATAGATTGGATTAATATGATCATTCTAAAGTTATCATTGGCACTCATTCAGTAAAACAAGATTAACCATTATCGAAAGGCGGACGTGAAACACAACTTAGAAACCCTCCCGCGACTCCTAACAAAGACTTTCGATCAATGAGCGATACATGGGTAGAACAAATTGATGCTCTTACCCTTGACGACTTAACCATCAAATCAAGACTTCATTAGGCGCTACTCATCGAACGGGAGCCACCGTCAAGCCCTGTCACATTGCCTTTTTGTATCTTTATGGCCTGGGAAATAGACACGTCCCGCACCTTTACAGTTAGCAGAAGCTAAACGTGGGAGTTAGAGCCTCTACTAGAGGAGCCGGTCCGTGTGGTCACGGGCTAAGAAAAGATACCGTTCTTCCCCTTGGAAGCGGGGGAAGCATGAGGGACGAACGCCTCAACTCGGGCTAGCTACCCGACTGAACAGATGACAACTGAATTTTCATCTCAGTGACTCTTCGAGCATCTGGGCTCCCGATGTTAGACAAACAGAAGTGACTTCTGTATGGAGAGGGATTCGAACCCGGTATTCCTAGAAATACTTTGGTTTTCAAGACCAACTCTTTCAAATGCTCAGACATCTATCCCCTTCTCTTACCTACTTTGACTCAGATCTTCTGTATACCTCATACAAGATAAGCACATGAAAGGATATTCCATCAAAAACCAGGCTATCGCCCTATTCCCTCAATTGCCTATCCTTTATAGATGAAGGGGAGTACCTTAGCAGTAGCTTCCAACACTTAAGATTGACCTCCGGCCAGACATGAAAGTTTTATAAATTTCATACGGAACTACTTACTTACCTAAAGTCAACTTCTAACTTTCCAAATAAGTTTACTGAAGGAACTGACCCTAAGCATAACTCTCTCTCAAATACAAATGCCAAGATAGAGATTCCTTGGATAAGTTGAAACCTTTCATTTTTCTTTTAAGGCGTTTATCCTACTTATAGTATCAGTCCTATAGCCTATTGAAATTTGTGTTTTTATTAACCAAGAACACATGCACTTTGTTGGTACTAAAAAAAGGTTATTCAATCCAGTAGTTCATTACCTCTTCTGAATCGAAACAAGAAAGAGCTCATAACCATTGCTTGTGAAGAGCTCTCCTCAACTGAAGGCGCACCTACTGTTACTATCAGTGACGTCTCTCTCTGGTCAAGTTTTGATCTCGAACTAACGGCCAGAAGAGAGATATTCATAAAACCAAATTCTCTGCCCTGTCTTAAGAACCTGACTCAAAAGAGAAACGAAGACCAGACTAAAAGAGAGAAGAAGACCAGACTAAAACAGAGAATAAGATGTAAACCCCTACCTAAAACACAACTAATTCAGAGACTCAGAAAATCAGTGCCCTGGGTAAATGCAGGACAATCTTACCGAACGAGTTTCACACAAGTCCTCTTTGCTTCACTTAGGTAAAAGGGCCTTGTTTGCCACCGCTTGCTGACGACGGAATGCATCGTCAATTAAAGGTCCTCGCCTTCGACTTTGTTGGAAAGGTAGGTGTTCGGCCTTTCCCTTGATTGCGAACTTCTTTAGTAGGGCAGGTAGCTTTGGAGATCCCATTTCTCACGTTTACCATTGTCCCCAGACTTCACTCTTTCAACACTTGTTTACTTTCTAAATAGTCAGGTGTCCCTGTCTCCAACAAGTGTGTGATCAACCGATTCACTGAGTGACTCTTTCTTACTGCTTACGTCCCTATCTCTGAAAGTCTTACCAGAATTTCGATAATATTGGATCATTTGAAGGCTTTGTCATAGTTATTTCAATCTTAAATGTTTTCTCAGAATATAGAAAATTGAGATAGCTTAACGTGGCAGTAGTATTCTTGTCATTCTGAGCTCCGAATCAAAATTTACGGACGATTTTATGCGGACATGAATGTCAAGTTGCTCGGCGAGCTGTAATGATCATTCTAAACTTATCATTGGTGCTCATTGAGTAAAGGGCTATTAAATAAGCATTGTGCATGACATCAAACAGGTTGCGATAGATTCGATTACTTGGAGGCTTTGTCGTAGCTATTTCAGCCTTAATTTTTGTAACAATATTTAAAATTTAGCTAGCTTAACGTGCGCGTTGGATTCGTAGGATTCTGAGCTCTGAATTAAAAGTTAAAGACGATTTAGTCCGGACATGTCAAGTTGACCGGCGAGTTAAAATAATCATTTTAAACTGATCATTGGTGCTCATTGAGAAAAAGCTTATTAATGAAGCATAATGCATGGCATCAAGAAGTTTTCGTTAGATTGGATTATGTGGAGGCTTTGTCGTAGCTATTTGAGTCTTAAATTTTGTAACAATTTAGAAAATTGAGTTAACTTAACATGAGTGTTGGATTCTTGTCATTTTAAGCTCTGGATCAAAAGTTTCTGATGATTTTGTGCGGACATACATGTAAAGTTGCTCGGAAAATTAAAATGATCATTCTAAACTTATCATTGGTGCTCATTGAGTAAAGGCTTATTAAATAAGCATAGTGCATGACGTCAAACAGCTTGCAATTGATTCGATTACTTGGAGGCTTTGTCGTAGCTATTTCACTCTTAATTTTTGTCACAATATTTAATATTTAGCTAGTTTAACGTGGGCGTTGGATTCGTGGCATTCTGAGCCCTAAATTAAAAGTTAATGATGATTTTGTGTGGATATGTCAAGTTGACCAGCCAGTTAAAATAATCATTCTAAATTGATCATTGGTGCTCATTAAGTAAAAGCTTATTAATGAAGCATAATGCATGTCATCAAGAAGTTTTCATTAGATTGGATTAAGTGAAGGCTTTGTCGTAGCTATTTCAGTCTAAAATTTTATAACAATATAGAAAATTAAGCTAACTTAGCCTGAGCATTGGATGTGTCACTTTGAGCTCTGAATCAAAAGTTACAGACGATTTAGTGCGGATATGTCAAGTTGATCAGTCAAATAAAATGATCATTCTAAACTGATCATTTGTGATCATTGAGTAAGGGATTATTAATGAAGCATAATGTGTGGCATCACATTGTTTGCGATAGATTCGAATAATTGGAGGCTTTATCGCAGCTATTGAAGTCTTCACTTTTGTCATAATATAGAAAATTTAGCTAGCTTAACATAGGGATTCGATTCGTGATATTCTGAGCTCTGAACCAATAGTTATGGATGATTTTTTGCAAACAGGTCAAGCTGATCGGCATGCTAAAATGATCACTCTACACTGATCATTAGTGCTCATTGAGTAAAGGCTTGTCAATGAAGCATAATGCATGGCATCAAGAAGTTTGCGATAGATTAGATTACTCGGAGGCTTCATCGTAGCTACTTAAGTCTTACATTTTGTCCGACTATAGAAAATTGAGATAGCTTAACGTGGGCATTGAATTCGTGTCATTTTGAGCTCTGAATACAAAGTTCCGGACAATTTTGTGCGGACTTGTCAAGTTGTTCGGGGAGTTAATACGATCAATCGAAACTTATCATTGGTGCTCATTGAGTAAAAGCTTACTGTGAGTATTGGATTTGTGTCATTCTGAGCTCTGAATCCAACGTTACAGACGATTTCGGGCGGACATGTCAAGTTGACCGGCTTGTTAAAATGATCATTCTAAACAGATCATTGGTGCTCATTGCGTAAAGGCTTATTGACAAAGCATAATTTATAGCATCAAGTCGTTTGCGATAGATTGAATTATTTGGAGGCTTTGTCGTAGCTATTTCAGTATTAATTTTTTCACAATATAGAAAATTGAGCTAGCTTAACGTGTGCATTGGATTCGTGTCATTTGGAGCTCTGAATCAAAAGTTATAAACGATTTAGTACGGAGATGTGTAGTTGATGGCTCAGTTAAAATGATCATTCTAAACTGATAATTGGGGCTCATTGAGTAAAGACTTATTAATAAAGCATAATGCATGGCATCACGCTATTTGCGATAGATTTAATTATTTCGAGGCTTTTGTCATAGCTATTTAAGTCTTAAAATTTGTCACAACATAGAAAATTAATCTAGCTTGACGTGTGTGTTGGATTCGTGCCATTTTGAGCTCTGAATCAAAAGTTAAGGATTATTTTGTGCGGACATGTCAAGTTGATCGGCGAGTTAAATGATCATTCTAAACTTATCATTGGTGCTCATTGAGTAAATGCTTATTAATGAAGCAAAGTGCATTACATCAAGCATTTTGCCATAGATTCGATTACTCGGAGACTTGATCGTAACTATTTCGGTCTTAATTATTGTCACAATGTCGAAAATTTAGCTAGCTTAACGTGGATGTTGGATTCTTGGCATTCTATGCTCCGAATCAAAAGATACAAACGATTTAGTGCAGACATGTCAACTTGACCAGCGAGTTAAAATAATCATTTTAAACTGATCATTGGTGCTCGTTGAGTAAAAACTTATTAATGAAGCATAATGCATGCCATCAAGCAGTTTGCGTTAGATTAGATTACTTGGAGGCTTTGTCCTAGCTATTTAAGTCTTAAAGTTTTCAGCAATATAGAAAATTGAGCTAACTTAAAATGAGCGCTGGATTCGTGTCATTCGGAGCTCTGAATCAAAAGTACAGAAGATTTAGTGCGGACATGTCTAGTTGACTGGCGAGTTAAAATAATCATTTTAAACTGATCATTATTTCTCATTGAGTAAAATCTCATTAATGAAGCATAATACATGGCAACAAGCAGTTTGCGATAGATTGGATTACTTGGAGGCTTTGTTGTAGCTATTTCAGTCTCAAATTTTTTCACAATACCGAAAATTGATCTAGCTTAATTTGGGCATTGGATTTGTGTCATTCTGGGCTATTAATCAAAACTTATAGACGATTTTGTGCGGACATGTCAAGCTGATCGGTTAGTTAAAATGATCATTCTAAAATGATCATTTTTCTTCATTGAGTAAAAGCTTATCAATGAAGCATAATGCATGGCATCAAGCAGTTTGCAATAGATTGGATTACTCGGAGGCTTTGTCATTTTAAGTCTTAAATTTTTTCACACTATAGAAAATTGAGCTAGCTTAACGTGAGCATTGGATTCGTGTTATTTTAAGCTTTGAATAAAAAGTTACGAACAATTTCGTCTGTACATGGCAAGTTGACCGGCTATCTAAAATGATCGTTCTAAACTGATCATTGGTGCTCATTGAGTAAAAGCTTATTAATGAAGCATAATTCATGGCATCAAGCAGTTCGCTATAGATTGGATTACTTCGTGGCCTTGTCGTAGCTATTTTAGTCTTAAATTTTTTCGCAATATAGAAAATTGAGCTAACTTAACGTGATTGTTGGATTCGTGTCATTCTGAGCTCTGAATCAAAAGTTACAAACGATTTACTGCGGCCATGTCTAGTTGATCGGTCAGTAACAAAGATCATTCTAAACTGATCACTGGTCCTCATAGAGAAAAGGCTTATTAAGCATAATGTGTGTCATCACGCAGTTTGTGATAGATTCAATTACTTGATGGCTTTGTCGTGGCTCTTTCAGTCTTAAATTTTGTCAGAATATAGAAACTTGAGTCAGCTTAACGTGGGCATTGGATTCGTGTCATTCTGAGCTTTGAATCAAAAGTTACGAACGATTTTGCGCGGATATGTCATGTTGACCAGTAGTTAAAATGATCATTCTAAATTTATCATTCGTGTTCCTTGAGTAAAGGCTTATATGAAGCATAATCCATGGCATCATGAGTTTGGGATAGATTGGATTACTTGGAAGCTTTGTCCTAGCTATTTCGGTCTTTTATTTTACCACAATATAGAAAATTGAACTAGCTTAATGTGCGCGTTGGATTCGTGTCATTCTGAGCTTTGAATTAAAAGTTACAGACGATTTGTGCGGACACGTCAAGCTGATCGGCTAGTTCAAATGATCATTCTAAAATGCTCATTAGTGCTCATTGAGTAAATGCTTATCAATGAAGCATAATGCATGGCATTAAGCAGTTTGCGATAGATTGGATTACTCGGAGGCTTTATCGTAGCTATTTCAGTTTTAAAATTAGTCCCACTATAGAAAATTGAGATAGCTTAATGTGCGAATTGTATTCGTGTCATTTTGAGCTCTGAATTCAAAGTTCCAGACAATTTTGTATGGACGTGTCAAGTTTATCGGGAAGTTAATACGAACAATCAAAACTTATCAATTGTGCTCATTGAGTAAAGGCTTCTTAATAAATCATAGTGCATGACATCAAGCAGTTTGTGCTAGATTCGATTACTCGGAGGCTTTGTCTTCGCTATTTCAATCTTAAATCTTTTTCATAATATAGAAAATTGAGCTAGCTAACCGTGTGCATTGGATTCGTGTCATTCTGAGCTCTGAATCAAAAGTTACAGATAATTTTGTGCGGACATGTCAAGTTGACCTGCTAGTTAAAATGATCATTCTAAACAAATCATTGGTGCTCATTTAGTAAAGGCTTATTAATGAAGCATAAATCATGGCATCAAGTAGTTTGTGATAGATTAGATTAGTTAGAGTCTTTTTTTTGCTATTTTAGTCTTAAATTTATTCACAATATAGAAAATTGAGCTAACTTAACGTGATCGTTGGATTAGTGTCATTCTGAGCTCTGAATCAAAAATTATAAACGATTTATTGCAGGCATGTCTAGTTGATCTGTCATTAAAAATGATCATTCTAAATTGATCATTGGTGTTCCTTTAGAAAAGGCTTATATGAAGAATAATCCATGGCATCACGAGTTTGGGATAGATTGGATTACTTGGAAGCTTTGTCGTAGCTATTTCGGTGTTGTATTTTATCACATTATAGAAAATTGAGCTAGCTTAATGGGCGTGTTGGATTCGTGTAATTCTGAGCTTTGAATTAAAAGTTACAGACGATTTTGTGCGGACACTTCAAGCTGATCAGGTAGTTCAAATGATCATTTTAAAATGATCATTAGTGCTCATTTTAAAATGATCATTAGTGCTCATTGAGTAAAGGCGTATCAGTGAAGCACAATTCATGGCATCAAGCAGTTTGCAGAAGATTGGATTACTCGGAGGCTTTTTCATAGCTATTTCAATCTTAAATATTGTCCCACTATAGAAAATTGAGATAGTTTAACGTGGGCATTGTATTCGTGTCATTCTCAGCTCTGAATTCAAAGTTCTGGACAATTTTGTGCGGACATGTCAAGTTGATCGGGGAGTTAATATGATCAATCTAAACTTATCAATCGTGCTCATTGAGTAAAGGCTTATTAATAAATCATAGTGCATGACATCAAGCAGTTTGTTATAGATTTGACTACTCAGAGGCTTTGTCTTAGCTATTTCAATCTTAAATATTTTTCACAATATAAAAAATTGACCTAGCTTATCGTGCGCATTGGATTCGTATCATTCTGAGCTCTAAATAAAAAGTTACGGACGATTTTGTGAGTACATGTCAAGTTGACCGGCTAGTTAAAATGATCATTTTAAACCGATCATAAGTGCTCATTGAGTAAACGCTTATTAATGAATCATAATTCATGGCACGAAGCAGTTTGCGATACGTGAGATTATTTGGAGGGTTTGTTGTAGCTATTTTAGTGTTAAATTTTTTCACAGTATAGAAAATTGAGCTAAATTAACGTGATCAATGTATTCGTGTCATTCTGAGCTCAGAATCAAAACTTACAAATGATTTATTGCGGGCATGTCTAATTGATCGGTCAGTAAAAAAGATCATTCTAAACTGATCATTGGTACTCATTGAGAAAAGGCTTATTAATGACGTATAATGTGTGGCATCACACAGTTAGTGATATATTCAATTACTTGAATGCTTTTTCGTAGCCCTTTCAGTCTCAAATTTTGTCACCATATAGAAAATTGAGCTTGCTTAACGTTGGCATTGGATTCGTGTCATTCTAAGCTTTGAATCAAAAGTTACGAACGATTTTGTGTGGACATATCAAGTTGACCAGTAGTTAAAATGATAATTCTAAATTGATCATTGGTGTTTCTTGAGTAAAGGCTTATATGAAGCATAATCCATGGCATCAAAAGTTTGGGATAGATTGGATTACTTGGAAGCTTTGTCCTAGCTTTTTTGGTCTTATATTTTATCACAATATTGAAAATTGAACTAGCTTAATATGCGTGTTGGATTCGTATCATTCTGAGCTTTGAATTAAAAGTTACAAATGATTTTTTGCATACACGTCAAGGTGATCGGCTAGTTCAAATGATCATTCTAAAATGATCATTAGTGCTCATTGCGTCAAGGCTTATCGATGAAGCATAATGCATGGCTTCACAAAGTTTGTGATATATTGGATTACTCGGAGGCTTTGTCGTAGCTATTTCAGTCCTTAATTTTGTCCCACAATAGATAATTGAGATAGCTTAACGTGGGCATTGTATTCATGTCATTCTTAGCTCTGAATACAAAGTTCCGGAAAACTTTATGCGGACATGTCATGTTGATCGGGGAGCTAATATGATCAATCTAAACTAATCATTGGTGCTCATTGAGTAAAGGCTTATTAATAAATTATAGTGCATGACATCAAGCAGTTTGCGATAGATTCGATTACTCGGAGGCTTTGACTTAGCTATTTTAATCTTAATTTTTTTTACAATATAGAAAATTGAGCTACCTTACCGTGCGCATTGTATCCGTGTCATTCTGAGCTCTGAATCAAAAGTTACAGATGATTTCGTGCGGACATGTCAAGTTGACCGACAAGTTAAATAATCATTCTAAACTGATCATTAGTTCTCATTGAGTAAAAGCTCATTAATGAAGCATAATGCATGGCATCAAGCAGTCTGCGATAGATTGGATTACTTTGGAGGCTTTGTCGTAGCTATTTTAGTCTCAAATTTTTTCACAATATCGAAAATTGAGCTAGTTTAACATGGATATTGGATTCGTGTCATTCTCAGCTCTAAACAAAAATTAAAGACGTTTTTGTGCTGACATGAAGCTGATCGGCTAGTTGAAATGATCATTAGTCCTCATTGAGTAAAACCTTATCAATGAAGCATAATGCATGGCATCAAGCAGTTTGCAATAGATTGGATTACTCGGAGGCTTTGTCATAGCTCTTTCAGTCTTAAATTTTGTCATAGTATAGAAAATTGAGCTAGCTTAACGTGAGCATTGGATTGGGTTATTTTGAGCTCTAAATCAATAGTTACAGACGATTTCGTGCGACATGACAAGTTGACTGGCTAGTTAAAATGACGTTCCAAACTGATCATTGGTGCTCATTGAGTAAAGGGTTATTAATGAAGCATAATTCATGGCATCAAGCAGTTCGTGATAGATTGGATTAGTTGGATGCTTTGTCGTAGCTATTTTAGTCTTAAATTTTTTCACAATATAGAAAATTGAGCTAACTTAACATGATCGTTGGATTCGTGTCATTCTGAGCTATGACTCCAAAGGTACAAACAATTTATTGCAGGCATGTCTAGTTGATCGGTCAGCAAAAATGATCATTCTAAACTGATCTTTGGTCCTCATTGAGAAAAGGCTTATTAATGAAGCATAATATGTGGCATCATGCAATTTGTGATATATTCAATTACTTGAATGCTTTATCGTAGCTCTTTCAGTCTTAAATTTTGTCATAATATAGAAAATTGAGCTAGCTTAACGTGGGCATTGGATTCATGTCATTATGAGCTTTGAATCAAAAATTACGAACGATTTTGTGCGGATATGTCAAGTTTACCAGTAGTTAAAATGATCATTCTAAATTGATCATTGGTGTTCCTTGAGTAAAGGCTTATATGAAGCATAATCCATGGCATCACGAGTTTGGATAAATTGGATTACTTTGAAGCTTTTTCCTAGCTATTTTGGTCTTATATTTATCACAATATAGAAAAATGAACTAGCTTAATGTGCGTGTCGGATTCCTGTCATTCTGAGCTTTGAATTAAAAGTTACCGATGATTTTGTGCGGACACGTCAAGCTTATCGGCTAGTTCAAATGATCGTTCTAAAATGATCATTACTGCTCATTGAGTAAAGGCTTATCAATGAACCATAATGCATGGCATCAAGCAGTTTGCGATAGATTGGATTAATCGGAGGCTTTGTCGTAGTTATTTCAATCTTAAAATATAGAACACTATAGAACATTGAGCTAGTTTAACGTGGGCATTGGATTCGTGTCATTCGAAGCTCTGAATCAAAAGTTATGGACGATTTTGTGTGGAGACATCAAGTTGACCGGCTAGTTAAAATGATAATTCTAAACTGATCATTGGTGCTCATTGAGTAAAGGCTTATTAATAAAGCATAATTCATGGGATCAAGCAGTTTGCAATAGATTGGATTATTTTAAGGTGTTGTTGTAGTTATTTCACTCTTAAATTTTTTAACAGTGTAGAATATTCAGCTGGCTAAACGTGAACGTTGGATTCGTGTCATTCGGAGCTTTGAATCAAAAGTTGTAAACGATTTAGTGCGTACATGTCTAGTTGATTGGTTAATTAAAATGATTATTCTGAACTGATCATTGGTGCTCATTGAGTAATGGTTTATTAATGAAGCATAATGCATGTTATCATACTGTTTATGATAGATTTGATTACTTGGAGGCTTTGTCGTGGCTATTTAAGACTTATATTTTGTTACAATATAGAAAATTTAACTCGCTTAATGGGTGTTGGATTCGTGTCATTCTGAGCTCTGAATCAAAAGCTACGGACTATTTTGTGCGGACATATCAAGTTGATCGGCGAGTTAAAATGATCAATCTAAACTTATCACTAGTGCTCATTGAGTAAAGGCTTATTAATGAAGCATAGTGCACGACATCAAGCAGTTTACGATAGATTCGATTACTTGGAGGCTTTTTCATAGCTATTTCAATCTTAAATTTTGTCGTAATATCAAAAAATTTAGCTACCTTAACGTGGACGTTGGATTCATGGCATTCTATGCTCTAAATAAAAAGTTATAGACGATTTAGTTCGGACATGTCAAGTTGACCGGCGAGTTAAAATAATCATTCTAAACCGATCATTGGTGCTCATTCGGTAAAAGCTTATTAAAAAAGCATAATGTGTGGCATCACACAGTTTGCGATTCGATTACTTGGAGGCTTTGTCGCAGCTATTTTAGTCTTCAATTTTGTTAAAATATAGAAAATTTAGCTAGTTTAACGTGGGGATTGGATTCGTGTAATTCTGAGCTCTTAACCAATAGTTACAAACGATTTTGTGCAGACATGTCAAGCTGATCGCCTAGTTAAGAAGATCTTTCTAAACTGATCATTAGTGGTCATTGAGTAAAGGCTAATTAGTGAATCATAATGCTTGGCATCAAGAAGTTTGCGGTAAATTGGATTACTTGGAGACATTGTCGTACCTATTTCAGTATTAAATTTTGTCACACTATATGAAATTGAGATAGCTTAATGTGGGCATTGTATTCGTATCATTATGAGCTCTGAATACAAAGTTACGGACAATTTTGTGCGGACATGTCAAGTTGATCGGGGAGTTAATATGATCAATCTAAACTTATCATTGGTGATCATTATGTAAAGGCTTATTAATAAATCATAGTGCATGACATCAAGCAGTTTACGATAGATTCGATTACTTTGAGGCTTTGTCTTAGATATTTCAGTCTTAAATTTTGTCTTAATATCAAAAACTTAGCTAGCTTAACGTGGGCGTTGGATTTGTTACATTCTGAGGTCTGAATCAAAAGATACAGACGATTAAGTGTGGACATGTCAAGTTGACCGGCGATTTAAAATAATCATTCTAAAGTGACCAATTGTGCTCATTGAGTAAAGGGTTATTAATGAAGCATAATTCATGGCATCAAGCAGTTTGCGATAGATTGAAATATTTGGAGGCTTTGTCGTAGCTATTTCAGTTTTAAATTTTTTCACAATGTAGAAAATTGAGATAGCTTAACATGAGCGTTGGATTCTTGTCATTCAGAGCTCTGAATCCAAAGTTATAGACGATTTAGTGTTGACATGTCTAGTTGATCGGTTAGTTAAAATGATCATTATAAACTGATCATTGGTGCTTACCGAGTAAAAGCTTATTAATGAAGCATCATGCATGGTATCATACTGTTTGCGATAGATTCAATTACTTGGAGACTTTGTTGTAGCTATTTCAGTCTTAAATTTTTTCACAATATAGAATATTGAGCTAATTTAACGTGAGCATTGGATTCGTGTTATTTTGAGCTCTGAATCAAAATCTTTGAGCTCTGAATCAAAAATCACAAACCATTTTGTGCGGACATGACAAGTTGACCCACTAGTTAAAATGATCATTCTAAACTGATCAATGGTGCACATTAAGTAAAGGATTACTAATGAAGCATAACTCATGGCATCAAACAGTTTTTGATAGATTAGATTACTTGGAGGCTTTTTCGTAGCTATTTCAGTGTTAAATTTTTTCACAATATAGAAAATTGAGCTATCTTAATGTGATCGTTGGATTCGTGTCATTTTGAACTCTGAATCAAAAGTTACAAACGATTGATTGCGGGCAAGTCTAGTTGATCAGTACGTAAAACTGATCATTGTAAAGTGATCATTTGTAATCATTGAGAAAAGGCTTATTAATGAAGCATAATGTGTGGCATCACACAGTTTGCGATAGATTGGATTACTTGGAGGCTTTGTCGAAGCTATTTTAGTCTTAATCACACAGTTTGCGATAGATTGGATTGGATTCGTGTCATTCTGAGCTCTGAATCAAATGTTACGGATGATTTTGTGCATACATGTCAAGTTGAGCGGTAGTTAAAATGATTATTCTAAATTGATCATTGGTGCTCCTTGAGTAAAGAATTATAAATGGAGCATAATCCATGGCATCACGAGTTTGGGGTAGATTGGATTACTTGGAAGCTTTGTCCTAGCTATTTCAGTCTTAAATTTTATCACAATATAGAAAATTGAACTAGCTTAATGTGCGAATTGGATTCGTGTCATTTTGAGCTTTGAAATAAAACTTACAAACGATTTTCAGCGGACATGTCAAAATGATCATTCTAAAATGATCATTAGTGCTTATTGAGTAAAGGCTTATTAATGAAGCACAATGCATGCCATCAAGTAGTTTGCAATAGATTGTATTACTTGGAGGCCTTGGTTTAGCGATTTAAGTCTTAAATTTTGTCACAACATAGAAAATTAAACTAGATTAACGTGGGCATTAGATTCATGTCGTTTTGAGCTTTCAATCAAAAGTTACGGACGATTTTATGCAGACTTGTCAAGTTCATCGGCGAGTTAAAATGATCATTCTAAACTTATCATTGGTGCTCATTGAGTAAAGCTTATTAATAAAGATAGTGCATGACATCAAGCAGTTTGCCATAGATTTGATTATTTGGAAGCTTGGTCTTAGCTGTTTCAGTATTAAATTTTGTCACAGTATAGAAAATTTGGCTAGGTTAACGTGGGCGTTGGATTTGTGGCGTTATGCGCTCTAAATCAAAAGTTACAGATGATTTAGTGCCGACATGTCATGTTGACCAACAAGTTAAAATGATCATTCTGAACTGATCAATTGGTGCTCATTGAGTACAAGCTTATTAATGAAGCATAATGTATGGAATCCAGGAGTTTGCGATAGATTGGAGGCTTTATCAAAGCTGTTTCAGTCTTAAATCTTATCACAATATAGAAATTTTAGCTAGCTTAACGTGGGCATTGGATTTGTGTCATTCTGAGCTCTAAATCAAAAGTTATGGATGATTTCGTGCGGATATGTCAAATTGACTGGCTAGTTAAACTGATCATTCTAAACTGATCAATGGTGCTCATTTAGTAAATGCGTATTATTGAAGCATAATTCATAGCATCAAGCAGTTTGCGAGAGATTGGATTACTTGAAGGCTTTGTCGTAGCTAATTCAGTCTTAAAATGTTTTTCACAATATAGAAACTTGAGCGACTTTAACGTGAGCGTTGGATTCGTGTCATTCTGAGCTCTGAATCAAAAGTTACAAACGATTTAGTAGTACATGTCTAGTTTATCGGTAAGTTAAAATGATAGTTCTAAACTGATCATTGGTGCTCATTGAGTAAAGGCTTATTAATGAAGCATAATGCATGGCATTACGCAGTTTGTGCTAGATTCGATTACTTGAAGGTTTTTTCGTAGCTATTTTTGTTTTAAATTTTTAAACAATAGTGCTAGATTCACGTGGGCGTTGGATTCCTGTCGTTTTTGAGCTCTGAATCAATAGTTACATACCTTTTAGTGCAGAAATGTTAAGCTGATCGGCCAATTAAAATGATCATTCTAAACTGATCATTGGTGCTCATTGAGTAAGGGCTTATCAATGTAGCATAATGCATGGCATCACTCTTTTTGCAATAGAGTCGATTACATGAAGGATTTGTCGTAGATATTGAAGCCTTAAATTTTTATACAATATGAAAAATTGAGCTAGCTTAATGTGGGCGTTGGATTCGTGTCATTTTGAGCTTTGAATCAAAAGTTACAGACTATTTAGTGCAGACATGTTAAGCTGATCGGCCAGTTATAATGATCATTCTAAACTGATCATTGGTGCTCATTAAGTAAAGGTTTATCAATGAAGCATAATGCATGGCATCACTCTGTTTGCTATAATTCGATTATATGGAGGCTTTGTCGTTGCTATTTAAGTCTTAAATTTTTATCATAATATAGAAACTTTAGCTAGCTTAAAATGGGTGTTGGATTCGTGTCATTCTGAGCTCTAAATAAAAAGTTACAGACAATTTTGAGCTCTAGCTTATTAGCAAAATGCATGGCATCAAGCACTTTGCGATAGATTGGATTACTTGGAGGCTTTGTCGTAGCTATTTCAACCTTATATTTTTTTACAATATAGAAAATTGAGCTAGCTTAACGTGAGCGTTGGATTCGTGTTATTCTGGGCTCGGAATCAAACAATTTAATGTGAACATGCCAAGTTGATTTGTCAGTTAAAATTGTAATTCTAAACTGATCATTGGTGCTATTTAAATAAAGGCTTATTAATGAAGCATAATATCATGCAGTTTGCGATAGATTCGATTACTTAGAGGCTTTGTCCTATCTATTTCAGTCTTCATTTTTGTCACAATATAGAATATTGAGCTAGCTTAACGTGGGCATTGTATTCATATCATTCTGAACTGTGAATCAAAATTTGAGTGGATATGTCAAGTAGACCAGTAGTTAAAATGATTATTCTAAACTGATTATTGGTGATCCTTGGTTAAAGACTTATATAAGAAGCATAATGCATGGCATCACGTAGTTTGGGATAGATTGAATTACTTACAGACGATTTCCTACAGACATGTTATGCTGATCGGCTAGTTAAAATGATCATTCTAAATTGATCATTGGTGGTCATTGAGTAAAGGCTTATCAATGAAGCATAATGCATGCCATCACGCTGTTTGCGATAGATTCGATTACTTCGAGGCTTTGTCAAAGCTATTTAAGTCTTAAATTTTTTAAACAATATAGAAAATTGTGCTAAATTAACGTGAGCGTCAGATTCGTGTCATTCTGAGCTCGTAATCAAACGATTTAGCGGACATGCCAAGTTGACCAGTTAGTTAAAATTATAATTCTAAACTGATCATTGGTGCTCATTGAGTAAAGGCTTATTATCAAAGCATAATATAACGTAGTTTGTGAGAGATTCGATTACTTGGAGGCTTTTTCGTAGCAATTTCCGTCTCCAATTTTGTCACAATATAGAAAATTGAGCTAGCTTAATGGGGGCATATGATTCGTGGCATTCTGATCTCTAAATCAAAAGCTACAGATGATTTAGTGTGGTCATCTCAAGTTGACCGGCGAGTTAAAGTGATCATTCTAAACTGATCATTGGTCCCCATTGAGATAAGGCTTATCAATGAAGCATAATGCATGGCATCACGCTCTTCGCGATAGATTCGATTACTTCGAAGCTTTGTTAAAGTTATTTAAGGCTTAAATTTTTTAACAATATAGAAAATTGAGCTACCTTAATGTGAGGATCGGATTCGTGTCATTCTGAGCTCGTAATCAGACGATTTAGTGCGGATGTGCCAAGTTGATTGGTCTGTTAAAATTATAATTCTAAACTTTTGTTTCTAACAATTCTCGTCCCCGGCCCAGAGCATCCTAAGCGATCGCTTGATATTTTCTTGCAGCCACTAATTCATGAGTTAAAAATATTATGGGAAAATGGTGTCGAAGCATTCGATGTTTCCAACCAACAGAACTTCTTGATGCGAGCAGTACTTATGTGGACCATAAGTGATTTTCCAGCATATGGTATATTATCAGGATGGTCGACGCATGGAAGATTAGCATGCCCATATTGTCAAGATAGTACTGGTGCGTTCCAACTGAAACACGGACGAAAGACTAGTTGGTTCGATTGTCATCGTCGATTTCTACCAGAAGATCATCCATATCGCCGGATCACGAAATTGTTTAGGAAAAACAAAAAATATTTTGATGGTCCACCTCCTATTCTTAACGGAAATTATATGATGACTCAACTTTAAGATTTTGGTGCTGAGAGAATGGCTTCATGTGTAGGTAACGGACATTACCCTGTTGATGGTTGTGGCGAATATCATAATTGGCACAAAAAGAGCATTTTTTGGGATTTACCGTATTGGAAGGATCATTTGTTGCGCCATAATCTAGATGTTATGCACATTGAGAAGAATTTTTTTGACAACATAATGAATACCGGTCTAAATGTGCAAGGAAAACAAAAGATAATTTGAAAGTTAGATTGGATTTGCTGGATATTTGTTCCCGAAAGGAACTACATGTAATGTCAAATGGAAAATTATTGTCTCCCGCATTCCGGTTGGATGCGCATGCAAAAGATGAATTCTTTTTCTGGATTAAGCATAGTGTCAAATTTCCAGATGGATACGCATCTAGTCTTCGTAATTGTGTCGATACTATTGAAGGTAAATTTTCAGGGATGAAAAGTCAGGATTGTCATGTTGTCATGTAAAGACTATTCCCATTTGCCTTTAGCGATCTGCTGCCTAAAAACGTCCACGGAACAATTGCAGGTACATTTACATTATTTGATATATAAATAATCATAATTTCATATATTATATGATATTAAAATATATTTTTATGTAGGGATTGGTGCTTTTTCCGAGATTTATGTACAAGATCACTTTCTGCAGACGATATCCAAAATTTGGAGGAAAAAATACCAGTTCTCATTTGTAACCTGGAGAAAATATTTCCACCAGCATTTTTTGATGTTATGGAGCATCTTCCTATTCACCTCCCTAGAGAAGCAGCGTTTGGAGGACCTGTGCAGTACCGATGGATGTATCCGTTTGAGAGATATATGTTCCACCTAAAGAAAAAAGTTAAAAATCTTGCCAACGTTGAAGGTTCAATCGTCGCACAAAGTATTAATGAAAAAACATCTAACTTCGCCAGCTACTATTTTCCATCGCAACTACAAACAAAAAATAGATGACCTGCACGACATGATGATGGAGGAGAAAAACCAAGCTATCTAGTGTATGTGTCAGAAATATTTGCACAAATTAGACGTTTAAATGGAAAAGGGAAGACGTGACGCCTATCAGAGGAGGAACACAATCACTTGCATTTGTATATTTTGATAAATTGCGATGACGTTTTGGAATATGAGAGGTACATTCAATTAAATTTTGGTTTTAGCTGTTATTATAATTTATTGTTAATTATTTTTCATAATTAACAGGATATACATGGAACAAATACGTGTTCATTATTCAGATTATAGCGAGAATGAGTTGGTCCAACTTAAAAAAAATGAATTTGCAAGATGGTTGCATTTTTATGTCAGTGTTACCACAATTATGTAATTTTCAATAATAGTTTACTATATATATATATATATTTATAATTGACTACATTCAATTATTTTGTAGGTTACTACAGGTCCGTATAGGGGGATAACGTTTCCCACGTGGTTAGTTGAGTTGGTGAGTGGTCCTATATTTACTGCAAAATCTTATCCAATGTATTGCACTCGTGGATACGCTTTTAAAAGTCATCGCGAAGGAAACTCACAAACAACTTGTAATTATGGTGTATCATCTCAATCGGGAGAAATTGTATACAACGGTGTTCTTCGTGAAATATTAGAAGTTCACTATCCAGCAATGATTGATTTGAGGTGTATTGTGTTCTACTTTGACTGGTATGATGACCCTATCATGGTTTAACGTCAAGAGGAATTCGGTGTTACATCTATCCACTCTCGTAAGCGACATCAAATGATCCTTTTATACTTGCATCACAAGCGGACCAGGTTTGTTACATTCGATATCCTCGTATGATCAACAAATAAGATTCTTGGATTACAGTCACCTCAATACATCCTAGAAGAATGGTATCTGGTATTACCGAACAAGACCCTGTGCAACAAAACACAATTGCTAATTTAGGTTCAGTAGACACTTCTCGTGAAGTTAACCTTGTTGTTGATGACACTACGAACAGAGATTACAACGTGTTTCAAGATTCAAAAGAAGAGTTTGGCGAGTTTGACGACCAAAATTCAGCTAATTTGGAATATACATCAGATTCAGATTAAATTTATGATAATAATATTTTTTCCATATTTTAATTATATATAAATGATCTTTTCTAAATTAGATTCAGATTCAAATTTAATATTTTTTTCCATATGTTTATAAATGCTTCCACGAAAGATTGAAAAACGTCATGTTATTTTGTATGCATTTTCTTGTATACAAAATATACTAAAACTTTTTTAATAATATATAAATATTTTCGAATTATTGATTTTCGTAATCGACGGAGTTCCGACCGCTTTGGTAACTCCATCGAAAAACCGTCGGAATATACTCAAACTTCTTTAATAATATATAAATATTTATTCAAAATATTGATTTACGTAACCGATGGATTTCCGACGGCTTTGGTAACTCCGTCGGAAAGCCGTCGGAAAACTGTCAATTGCAACGTTCGCAAACTATTTGTCGACCATGCACGGGTTTTAAGCCGTCCGTCGAAAAACCAATGGATTTTTGACGGCTTAAAATTTTACGCGGGAAACATAATTCCCAACGCGGGATTTTGCGAAAATATTTATTAAGTTTCCGATGGATTCCCGATGGCAATTTCCGTCGGAAATATCTAATATAACCTACGGCCGTTTCTTCTTCTTTCTCTCTCGCGTTACTGCAAAATCTTCTCTGCCTCTTTGCCTCCCGCCGTACATCGCCGGAAATCGCCGCAAATCATGTAAGTTATTTAGGTTATTTGAAGCAAATGTGATTTGAAGCAAAGGTTATCCAATTTAGGTTATTTGAATAAAAAAACTTGCTATTTGATCTTTCACTTGCAAAATGTTTGTGTAATTTGTTTTTGGTGGAATTGGTCATCCGTCGTTTGTGGAATTGAACAATTTGTTTTTGATGTATGTCGTTACATCAGATCTCTCCTCTAGTGTTTTTTTTTGTTCTCTTTCTTGCGGTTGTGTGTTTCTTTTATTTTGGTACATTATGGAAAATAGTCTATATCATATTAACAATCAATAAACATTTGTACATGTGAGTTCAAAACTCAGGCAGTGATAAAGGTTTGGTTTCCGAGAAAATCTTAGAAGCAAATTTCGTTTAAGAACTTAGGCAACTGAAAAATAAATGAGACTAAAATGTTGAACGACTTCAGTTCATTTACTTACCTGAGGCTTCTTCGATGATTTTCAATGACGATTAGTTTTATATAAACTTTTGTGCTTATAACATGTTATACGTTTTGTTGTTTTTCTGTGTCAAATTGCCTCTCGGGCTGAGTAAGAAGTCTGAGACCAATTTGATCGAAACTAACAAACAATGTTGGCGAGTGTGATGATTTAAGTTTTATAATAATTTTTTTAGAAAAAATAATCATAATTTAAGAAATATAAATTTATAGTTTAAGAAATATAAAAAATAATAATTATAGTTTAAGAAAAAAATAGTCTTATCACTCAAGTATCATATGTACTTGAACCTCCTAGCTAGATCGATCTTTTGTTGTATGAAAAGGTCAATGGGTTTGAATCTCCTAACTCCTTAGGTGGTGATTCATACTTCCTAGCATCATTATCGTATAGTACTTATGAACTTCTTAGCTATAGTTTAAAGTTTAATGTTAGTTCGGGTGAACTTATTTAAGTCATTAAATGTGATATAGTAAGTCAAATCTTCAAGTCAAATGTGATAAAGTAATTAGTGATTTTCGTGATTTCATATCTAATCAAATCTTCAATTTTTTTAAGTTTTCGTGATTTCATAATAATTATTTTTTATTCGATTTAATGATTTTAATCAATTTTCATTAAAATAAAAATAATTAATTAATTAATTTTGGTGGTTAGGTTCTTTAATAGTACAGAAATAGATTGATAAAATGTTACAATCGTAATATTTTAAGGTCGTATCAATATTACCAAAGACGTGGTGAGTCGTCTACTCCGACTTGCATACCAACTCAAGTTCCAGAATCTGCAAATGATTCTTTCCGACCAATGACAATTGAAGAATTGGTTCAACAGCTTGGTCGTGAACTTCTTACATTTCTCGATCCGAGACGTCAAAAAAACTTGACATGGGTTAAATTTTCTATAATTATATTTAAAATAATTATTTTAACGCAATTCTAAAATTATATTTAAAATAATTATTTGAACGCTATTTTAATAAAAATTTGTAGGTTTGGTATTTCAAACAACGGAATAAGCAAATTATATTAAAGATGCTTCATTCTCTTTGGAACATAGCATATACCAAATTTAGAGATATTTCGTACGAAAAACGTCAGATTTGGTTTAGGACGTTTGCAGTATGTTATTAATAATTGTTTTAAATAGTTTTTAATAATATTTTTAGTAATATATAAGTAAATTTCTCAGCAAAAATTTACATGGGATCCCATGAACACAAAATTGGTGGAAGAAGCTTTCGAAAAAGAGGCTACAGTACAATTTTCCCGTCACATGAACGAGTGGAAACAAAAATGGAAAAAGAGAAGATAAACCAAGAGGTTTGAATGAGTTAGTTTGGAACGACTTTATTTGTTATTGAGAATCTTCCAGCGCTGAGGTCATCTCGAGAACTAATTCGGGAAACCGGAAGAGCGACCGAGTAGGCAAAGGCATTTATATTCACAATGCCAGATCGACTAGTTTTCTGAGAAGTGCCGATCAATTGGTAAATTAAATATTATATTAATTTTATTTATTATTATTTGAAAAATTTTAAATTATTAATTTAGAATTTTTTTACTTTTAGGCACAAGAAATTGGAGTGCCTCCAGATCACTTGCAACTTCATGAGGCCGTCCACACGAACAAAAAGACTGGTCGTATCAAAGATTGTCTCGTTAGTGAGATAATCGAAAAAGTAAAAAAAAAGTGATATTTTAACCCAGCAGTCTCAAGTTGGTTCTTCATCTTCCATCGCCGAATTGGCTCGTTCTGAGATTAACCGTCTCGTTCTTGATGTAAGTTTGATTTTTTTATATAATTAATATTATAGTATTTTTCTAATAATATTTTTTGTTTTTACAGGAAGTACAATTTTCTAAAGGTCGTCATCCAAGACTCGGAAGAGTTGCAGGTACCGGTGGCGCAACATCTGCAGCTAGAAACGAGGAGAATGAACAGCTGGAAGAAGAAATGACGGCTATGAAAATAGAGATGAATAATCTCAAAAGTATTATAGAAATGATGAGAAACAAGTTGTCTGATGACTTTTTTTCTCCTTTGTAATTTTCTCCTCCTACCCCTCCGTTGTAATTTTTATTTAAAACAATTGTTTAATAATAATATTTATAATTAGAATATTATTTTTATCAATTGCATTATTATTTTTTGAAATTTTAAAAATATTAAATTTAATTTAATATAAATATTAATTTTAATATTTAAATTTTAAAAATAGTTAATGAAAATTTTTTTAAAAATAAATTTTTTATTTTTTCCAATTAATTGGTTATTTCCGACGGATACTGTCGTCGGTAATTTCCGACAAAAGATTCCATCGGAAAAGTGTCGCCTATCTTCCGACGGGCAAGAACCATCGGGAAATATCATCGGTTCACATTCCCAATGACAACAGTCATCGGAACCTTCCATCGCAAATTCGTCGGGAATTCCCGATGGAGAATTCCATTGAATATCCGTTTGAGTTTTCCGATGGCACGAGACCATCGTCTATCCGTCGAAAGTTTCCAACGGACGACTTCCATCGAAAATCCGTTGGAAATTTCCGACGGAAATTCTCGCCAAGCCATCGGAAATTCTCGATACTTTCCCGATGGAAATTAATTTCGATGAAATAGTCCCGATGGACCATTTTCGTCGGATAGTAGACAGGAATCGGTATTACCGATGTTTTTTCGACGAAACTGGCCGTCGGGAATTTGATATTTTCTTGTAGTGTTGGGATACATTGGATTACTTAGAGGCTTTGTCGTAACTCTTTAAGTCTCAAATATTGTTAGAATTTGATGTTTTGTCGTAACTCTTTAACTCTTTGTCGTAACACATGGCATCGCGTAATTTGGGATAGATTTGATTACTTGGAGGCTTTACCGTAGCTATTTCGGTTTTAAATTTTATCACAATATAGAATATTGATCTAGCTTTACGTGGGCATCGGATTCTATCATTCTAAACTCTAAATAAAAAGTTACAACTGATTTAGTGCGGACATGCCAAGTTTAACATATAGTTAAATTGATCATTCTAAATTAATCATTGTTACTCATTGAGCAAAGGTTTACAAACGAAGCATAATGTATGGCATTCCACAGTTTCGGATACATTGGATTACTTGAACGCTTTGTCGTAGCTCTTTCAATCTCAAATGTTGTCACAATTAAAATATAGAAAACTGAGCTAGATTAATGTGGGCATTGGATTCATTTCATTTTGACCTCTAAATCAAATGTTAAAGACGATTTAGTGCGGACATTTCAAGTTGAGTATAGTTGAAATGATCATTCTAAACTGATCGTTGGTGCTCATTGCGTAAAGCCGTATAAATGAAGCATAATGCATGGCATCACGCAATTTGGGATAGATTGGCTTACTTGGAGACTTTCTCGTAGCTGTTTCAGTCTTAAATTTAATCACGATATGGAAAATTGAGGTAGCTTAACGTGGGCATTTGATTCGTGTGATTCTGAACCCTAAATCAAATGTTACAGACGATTTAGTGCGGACATGTCAATTTGATCAAATGGTAAAATGATCATTCTAAACTGAGCATTGATGCTCATTGAGCAATGTTTTACAAATGAAGCATAATGCATGGCATCAAAGAGTTTGGGATAGATTGTATTACTTTGAGGCTTTGTCGTAGCTATGTCCGTCTTAAAATTTGTCACAATATATAATATTTAGCTAGCTTAATATAGGAGTTGCATTCTTGTAATTCTGAACTCTAAATAAAAAGATACGGACAATTTACTGCGTATATGTCAGGTTTATCAGCCAGTTAAAATGATCATTCTAAACTGATCATTGGTGCCCATTGAGCAAGGTTTACAAATGAAGCATAATGCATAGCATCAAACAGTTTTTGTTAAACTGGATTACTTGGAGGCTTTGTCGTAGCTATGTCAGTTTTAAATTTGATTACAAAATAGAATATTAAGCTAGCATAACGTGAACGTTGGATTCTTGTCATTCTGAACTTTAAATCAAAAGTTATGGAAGATTTAATGCAGAAATGTCAAGTTTATCAAACAGTTAAATTGATCATTCTAGCTGATCATTAATGCTCGTTGAGGAAAGATTTACAAACGAAGCATAATGCATGGTATCCCACAGTTTGGGAAACATTGGATTATTTGGAGGCTTTGCTGTATCTATTTTAGTCTTAAATGTTGTCACAATATAGAAAATTTAGCTATAGTAAAGTGAGCGTTGGATTCATGTCATTTTGACCTCTAAATCAATTGTTAAAGGCGATTAAGTGCAAACATTTCAAGTTGATCATCTAGTTAAAATGATCATTCTGAACTGATCATTGGTGTTCATTGAGTAAAGGCGTATAGATGAAGTATAATGCATGGCATCACGCAATATAAGATAAATTGGAGTACTTGGAGGCTTTGTCGTAGCTATTTTGGTCTAAAATTTTATTAGAATATATAATATTTAGTTATCTTAACGTGGGCGTTTTGTGTCATTCTGAACTCTAAATCAAAAGTTACAGACGATTTAGTGCGTACATGTCAAGTTTATCAGCCAGTTAAAATGATCATTCTAAACTGATCATTGGTGCTCCTTGAGTAAAGCTTGTAAATGAAGCAGAATAAATGACATCACGCTGTTTAAGATACATTGGATTATGTGGAAGCTTTGTAGTAGCTCTTTCAATCTCAAATATTTTCACAATATAAAAACTTGAGCTAGCCTAACGTGGGCGTTCGACTCATGTCATTTTGAGCTCTAAATCAAACGTTAAAGAAGATTTAGTGCGGATATGTCAAGTTGATCAGCTAGCTAAAATTATCATTCTAAACTGATCATTAGAGCTCCTTGGGTAAAGGCTTATAAATGAGTCATAATGCATGACATCATGCAGTTCGAGATATATTTGATTACTTAGAGGCTTTGTCGTACCCATATTGCTGTTAAAATTATCCCAATATAGAAAATTGATATAGCTTAACATGGGCATTTGATTTGTGTCATTTTGAACTCTAAATCAAAAGTTCTAGAAGATTAAGTGCAGACATGTCAAGTTGATCGTCCAGTTAAAATGATCGTTCTAAACTAATCATTGGTGCTCTTTGAGTAAAGGTTTATAAATGAAATATAATGCATAGCATCATATAGTCTGGGATATATTGGAATACGTGGACACTTTTGGTAGCTATTCCGGTCTTCAATTTTGTCACGATATAGAAAATGTAACTAGCTAAACGTGGGCACTGGATTCGTGTCATTCTGAACTCTAAATCAAAAGTTACAGACAATTTAATGCGGACATATCAAATTTATCGGCCAATTAAAATGATCATTCCAAAGTGATCATTGGTGCTCTTCAGTAAAGGCTTATAAATCAAGCATATTGCATTGCATCACGCAGTTTGTGATACATTGAATTACTTTGAGGCTTTTCCATAGCTCTTTAAATCTCAAATTTTGTCACAATATAGAAAATTGAGCTAGCTTAACCTGGGCGTTAGATTCATGTTATTTTGATATTGAAATAAAAAATTAAAGACGATTTAGGGCAGAAATTTCAAGATGATCAGCTAGTTAAAATGGTAATTCTAAACTGATCATTGGTGCCCTTTGAGTAAACGGTTATAAATGAAGTATAATGCATGGCATCACGTAGTTTAAGATAGATTGGATTACTTGAAGGGCTTTGTCGTAGCTATTTTGGTCTTAAATTTTAGCAACAAAATAGAAAATTGAGATAGCTTAACGTGAGTGTTGGATTCTTGTCATTCTTAACTATAAATCAAAAGTTACGGATGATTTAGTGTGAACATGTCAAGTTGATCGGCCAGCTAAAATGATCATTCTAAACGGATCATTGGTGCTTCTTGATTAATGGTTGTAAATGAAGCATAATGCATGGCATCACGGAGTTTGGGATACATTGGACTGCTTGGAGGCTTTGTCGGAGCTCTTCCAGTCTCAAATGTTGTCACAATATGGAAACTTGAGCTAGATTAATGTGGACGTTGGACTCATGTCATTTTAAGCTCTAAATCAAAAGGTACGGACGATTTAGTGCGGACATGTCAAGTTGATCAGCTAATTAAAATGATCATTCTAAACTTATCATTGGTGCTCTTAAGTAAATACTTATAAACCAAGAATAGTGCATGGCATCCGCAGTTTGGGATACATTGGATTACTTTGAGGCGTTGTCGAAGCTCTTTTAGTCTCGAATTTTATCCTTGTATGGATGATTTAGCTAGCTTAACGTCGGCGTTGGATTCATGTCATTATTGATCTCTAAATAAAAAGTGAAAGACAATTTAGGGTGGACATGTCAAGTTGATCATAGCTAAAATGATAATTCTAAACTTATCATTGGTGCCCTTGCGTAAAGGCTTATAAATGAAGCATAATGCATGGTACCACGCAATTTGGGATAGATTGGATTACTTGAAGTTTTTCTCGTATCTATTTCGGTCTTAAACATTATCACAATATAGAAAATTGAGTTAGATTAACGCGAGCGTTGGATTCCTGTCATTCTGAACTCTCAAAAGTTACTGATAATTTAGTGCGAACATGTCAAGTTAGTCGGGCAGTTAAAATGATCATTTTAACCTGATCATTGGTGCTCCTTGATAAAACTTATAAATGAAGCATAATGAATGACATCATGCAGTTTGGGATACATTAGATTACGTGTAAGCTTTGTAGTAGCTCTTTCAGTCTCAAATGTTGTCACAATATAGAAATTTGAGCTAGCTTAACGTGGCGTTGGACTCATGTCATTTTGAGCTCTAAATCAAAAGTTAAAGACGATTTAGTGCGGACATTTCAAGTTGATCAGCTAGTTAAAATGATCATATTACACTGATCATTAGTGATCCTTTAGTAAAGGCTTATAAATGAAGCATATTGCATGGCATCATGTAGTTCGAGATATATTGGATTGCTTTGAGGATTTGTCGTAGTTATTATGGTGTTAAATTTTATCACAATATAGAAAACGGATCTAGCTTAACGTGGGTGTTAGATTCGTGCATTTTGAACTCTAAATAAAAAGTTCTAGACGATTAAGTGCAGACATGTCAAGTTGATCGACCAGTTAAAATGATTGTTCTAAACTGATCGTTTGTGCTCCTTCAATAAAGATTTATAAATAAAGCATGATGCATGGCGTCGCACAGTTTGGGATACATTGGATTACTTGGAAGCTTTGTTGTGGCTATTTTGGTCATTATGAACTTTAAATCAAAGTTACAGACGATTTAGTGCGGACATATCAAGTTGATCAGACAGTTAAAATTATCATTCTAAACTGATCATTGGTGCTCTTGAGTAAAGGCCTATAAATCAAGTATCAAGCATGACATCACATAGTTTGGGATACATCTGATTACTTTGAGTCTTTTTTGTAGCTCTTTGAGTCTCAAAGTTTGTCACCATATGGAATCTTGAGCTAGCTTAACGTGGGCGCTCGATTGCATGTTATTTTGTTCTTTAAATCAAAAGTTAAAGACGATTTAGGGCGGACATGTCAAGTTGATCAGCTAGTGAAAATGATAATTTTAAATAGATCATTGGTGCCCCTTGAGTAAAAGCTTATAAATGAAGCATAATGCATGGCATCACACAGTTTTGAGATAGATTGGATTACTTGAAGGCTTTGTGGTAACTATTTCGGTATTAAACTTTAATACAATATAGAGCATTGAGCTATCTTAACGTGAGTGTTGTATTCCTGTCACTATTATTAACGTGAGTGTGACCATGTCAAGTTGATCGGTCAGTTAAAATGATCATTCTAAACAGGTCATTGGTGCTTTTGAGTAAAGGCTTATAAATCAAACATAATGCATGGGATCACGCAGTTTGGATACATTGGTTTACGTTGAGGTTTTGTTGTAGCTCTTTAAGTCTCAAATTTTGTCACAATATGGAAACTTGAGCTAGCTTAACGTGGGCGTTAGATTCATGTCATTTTGATCTCTAAATCAAAAGTCAAAGATGATTTAGGATGGACATGTCAAGCTGATCAGCTAGTTAAAATGATAATTCTAAACTGATCATTGGTGCCCCTTGAGTAAAGGCTTATCAATGAAGCATAATGCATGACATCACACAGGTTTGGGATAGATTGGATTAATAGAAGGCTTTGTTGCGGTCTTAAACTTTATCACAATATAGAAAATTGAGCTAGCTTATTATGATTTTCGGATTTCTGTTATTCTGAACTCTAAATCAAAAGTTAGAGATGATTTAGTGCAAACATGTCAAGTTGATCGGGCATTTAAAATGATCATTCTAAACTGATCATTGGTGCTCCTTGAGTAAGGCTTATAAATCAAGAATAATGAATAACATCAGGTAGTTTGGGATACACTCACTACAAGAAAACATCAAATTCCCGACGGCTATTTTCGTCGGCAATCCGTCGTGAATACCAATTCCCCACTACTTTCCGACAACAAAAGTCCATCTAGACTATTTCGTCAGAAATCAATTTATATCGAGAAAGGATCGGAAATTGCCGATGGTTTGGCGATCAACGTCAGCGTTGGGGACTTCTGACAGATAGACGATGGATTTATGCGGTCAGAAAATACCCACGAACATTCGATGGATCTCTTCTGTCGGAAACTTCCGACGGATATTCGATGATCTCACGCTGTCGGAAATTCCCAATGTATTTGCGATGGACTGTTTTCTGATGACCGCTACCATCGGGAATGTAAACCAATGCTGTTTCCCGATGGTTTTCACCCGTCGGGAATTTAATAAACATTTTCGCGAAAGCCCGCATTGGGAATTATGTTTCCCACATAAAATTTTAAGCCGTCGGAAATCCGTCAGTATTATGATGGACGGCTTAAAACCCGTGCATGTTCAAAAAATAGTCTGGCCACATTTCAATTGACAGTTTTCCAACGGATTTCTGACGGCTTTGCTAACACCGTCGGAAATCCGTCGGTTATGTATATCAATATTTCAAAAACATATTTATATTAAGAATTTCCCACGGCTTTCCGACAGTGTTAGCAAAGCCATTGGAAATCCGTCGGTTACATATGGAAATTTTTTTATTAAATCTGACTCTGAATCTGAATTTATAAAATATAATTTATATATAATTAAATTATGGAAAAAATATTATTATAAAAAATTTAATCTGAATGTAATGAACATTCCGAATCAACTGAATTTTGGTCATCAAACTCGTCAATCTCTTCTTCTGAATCTTAAAACATGTTGTAATCTGCGTTCGTGGTGTCATCAACAACAATGTTGACTTCAAAAAAAGTGTCTATTGAACGTAAGTTACCAATTGTGCTTTGGTGCATAGGCTCTTGTTCGGTAATACCACATACCATTCCTCTAGGATGTATTGAGATCACTGTAATCCAAGGATCTTGCTTGTTCCTCACACGAGGATATCGAATGTAACAAACCTGGTCCACTTGTGATGCAAGTATAAAAGGATCATATTTTCAATGTCTCTTACGAGAGTGGACAGATGTAACACCGAATTCGTCTTCACGTTGACCCATGACAGGGTCATACCAGTCACAATAGAACACAATACCACTCAAATCAATCATTTCTGGATAGTGAACTTCTAATATTTCACGAAGAATACCGTTGTATACAATTTTTCCCGATTGAGATGATACACCATAATTACAAGTTTTTTGTGAGTTTCCTTCGCAATGACTCTTAAAAGCATATCCACGAGTGCAATACATTGGATAAGATTTTGCAGTAAATGTAGGACCACTAACCAACTCAACTAACCATGTGGGAAACGTTATCCCCCTAGAAGGACCTGTAGTAACCTACAAAATAACTGAATGTAGACAATTATAAATAAATATATATATAGTAAACTATTATTGAAAATTACATAATTGTGGTAATACTAACATAAAAATGCAACCATCTTGCAAATTCGGTTTTTTTAAGTTCGACCAACTCATTCTCGCTGTAATCTGAATAATGAACACGTATTTTTTCCATGTATATCGTGTTAATTATGAAGAAAATAATTAACAATAAATTATAATAACAACTAAAAACAAAATTTAATTGAATGTAACTTTCATATTCCAAAACGTCATTGCAATATGTCAAAATATACAAATGCAAGTGATTGTGTTCCTCCTCTGATAGGCGTCGCGTCTTCCCTTTTCCATTTAAACGTCCAATTTGTGCAAATATTTCTGGCACATACACTGGATAGCTTGGTTTTTCTCCTCCAACATCATGTCGTGCCGGTCATCTGTTTTTTGTTTGCACTTTCGATGGAAAATAGTAGCTGGAGAAATTAGATGTTTCTTCATTAATACTTTGTGCAACGATTGAACCTTCAACTCTAGCAAGATTTTTAACTTTTTTCTTTAGGTGGAACATATATCTGTCAAAATGATACATCCATCGGTACTGAACACGTCCTCCAAGCGCTGCTTTTCTAGTGAGGTGAATAGAAAGATGCTCCATAACATCAAAAAACGCTGGTGGAAATATTTTCTCCATGTTACAAATGAGAACCGGTATTTTTTCCTCCAAATTTCGGATATCGTCTGCAATAAGTGATTTTGTACATAAATCTCGGAAAAAGCACTAATCCCTAAATAAAAAGGTTAATATCATATAATATATGAAATTATGATTATTTATATATAAAATAATGTAAATGTACCGGCAATTGCTCCGTGGACGTTTTTAGGCAGAAGATCGCTAAAGGTAAATGGGAATAGTCTTTGCATGACAATATGACAATCATGACTTTTCATCCCTAAAAATTTGCCTTCAATAGTATCGACACAATTACGAAGATAAGATGCGTATCCATCTGGAAATTTGACACTATGCTTAATCCAGTCAAAGAATTCATCTTTTGCATGCGCATCCAACAGGAATGCGGGAGATAATGATTTTCCAATTGACATTACATGTAGTTTCTATCGGGAATAAATATCTGGCAAATCCAATCTAGCTTTCAAATTATCTTTTGTTTTTCCTTGCACATTTAGAACGGTATTCATTATGTTGTCGAAAAAAATTCTTCTCAATGTGCATAACATATAGATTATGACGCAACAAATGATCCTTCCAATATGGTAAATCCCAAAAAATACTCTTCTTGTGCCAATTATGGTATTCACCACAACCATCAACTGGGTAATGTCCGTTACCTCCACATGAAGCCATTCTCTCAGCACCAAAATCTCTAAGTTGAGTCATCATATAATTCCCGTCAAGAATAGGAGGTGGACCATCAAAAAAATTTTTGTTTTTCCTAAACAATATCGTGCTACGGCGATATGGATGATCTTGTTGTAGAAATCGACGATGACAATCGAACAAACTAGTCTTTCGTCCATGTTTCAGTTGGAAAGCATCAGTATTATCTTGACAATATGGGCATGCTAATCGTCCATGCGTCGACCATCCTGATAACATACCATATGCTAGAAAATCACTTATGGTGCACATAGTACTGCTGGCATCAAGAAGTTCTGTTTGTTGGAAACATCGAATGCTTTGACAGCATTTTCCCACAATATTTTTAGCTCACGAATTAGTGGCTGCAAGAAAATATCAAGTGATCATTTAAGATGCTCTGGACCGGGGACGAGAATTGTTAGAAACAAAAATTCTCGTTTCATGCACAACGAAGGAGGCAAATTATAAGGTGTCACGATAACTGGCCACAACGAGTATTGCCTCCCATGCTTCCCAAAAGGATTGAATCCATCTGTAGATAACCCGAGGTATACGTTCCTAGGCTCATATGCAAAACTAGGATAAACATGTTGAAAATGTTTCCATGCTTCTGCATCCGAGGGATGCACAATTTCTCCATTCAAATTATGTTTTGCATGCCATCTCATAGGTTTTGCCGTGTGTTCAGATTGATATAACCTCTTTAACCTCTCTGTTAATTGAAAATACCACATCCTTTTATGCGGAATAGGTACTCTGCCACTTGTCTCTCGAAATCGAGGTTTGTGACAAAATCGGCACTTCATACGGTTTTCATCATTTCTCCAATAGATCATGCAGTTGTCAATACATACATCGATCATCTGATATGGCAATCCAAGACCAGCTACAAGTTTTGGAACCTCGTAATATGAAGCAGGTGCAATATTATCTTCAGGTAATATATCTCTAACAAAATCAGCTATCGCATTCACACAATCTTCAGCCAAGTTGAAATCCATCTTTATCGTCATCAACCTGCTTGCAGCACATAAACTTGATAATCCATCTCTACATCCTTTATACAATGGCTGCTTGGATGCATCTAACAGACCAAAAAATTTCTAGGCTTCCAAATTAGGTTCCTCTATTCTGCTATTATCTTCAATGTACGATGCTCTTTGTTCACGAAATGCATCATTCACCATCTGAACATTACCTACGTTTATATCAACTTGTGATGCCGGTTCGTCTACCCTAACATTAGTACTACCTAACTTTTTTGAAGTACTACCATAATATTGCATCGTTTCATCAGTTTCTCCATGTGAATACCAAATTTTGTAACCCGGCATAAATCCAGTCCTATACAAATGATTACGTACTTCTCTAACATAGATTAATCTATGATTTTGACATTTAATACACGGACAATACAGTTTACCGTATTCCGATGCCATGCTCTTGTTTAATGGAAATGTCATGAACTCTTTAACACCTTGCGCAAATTCATCAGTCAATTCACCCGTTGTTGAATTATACCGAGGTTTATCCATCCACGATCGAAAATACTCATAAGAACCCGAATAAGACATTTTTTTAAAGATTTTTTGTTTTGGTAAAATTGTGAAACATGATAGCGTATTTATATTGAAAATTACAAGATTATCACAAATTTTTAAAAAAGTATTTTGAATTTTTAAGAGATTATTACGAATTTTTAACAGATAATCACTAATTTTTAATAGATTATTCTTAAGAATATTCCCATTTCCGACGGATTTCCGATGGTTTCCAACCACGACCGGATAATCACAAGATTTTAATAAATTATTCTTCTGTTTCCGATGGATTTTCGACGGTTTCCGACCACTACCGGATAATCACAAAATTTTAATAGATTATTCTTCCTTTTTTATGGATTTCAGATGGTTTCCTATCACAGTTGGATATTTACGACGACCAACCATCAATACTCAACGTCATCCCATCGGTATATTCTCACGGATTCCAGATGGATTGTAAAAACAATAATCCGTTGCGAAGTCGTCTGAAAACTCCTGAAAGTCTAAATACCATTGGAAAATTCTGACGGTTTCTAGCGGACGTCGCGATGCCAATGGGTTCATCAGAAAACGGATGGAAAGCCGTCAGGTTTTACCATCAATTTCCAGACAGTATTGCAGGTGTCAGGAATTACCAACGGAACACCGACGAACTAATTTCCCTCAGTATTCCGTCGGAAAACCGACGCTTTGACGCTGGAAATTTCCGATGGTTTTATTTCTGTCGGAAATGCCGTTGGAAATATAACGTTTTCTTGTAGTGATTGGATTAAATGGAAGCTTTGTTGTAGCTCTACTAGTCAGAAATGTTGTCACTATATGGAAGCTTGAGCTAGATTTATGTGGGCGTTGGACTCATGTCATTTTGAGCTCTAAATCAAAAGTTGAAGACGATTTAGTGCTGACATGTCAAGTTGATCATCTAGTTAAAATGATCATACTACACTGATTATTAGTGCTCTTTGAGTAAAGGCTTATAAATGAAGCATAATGCAAGGTATCACATAGTTCTAGATATATTGGATCACTTAGAGGCTTTGTCATAGCTATTTTGGTGTTAAATTTTATTCCAATATAGAAAATTGATCCAGCTTAACATGGGCGTTGAAGTCATGTCATTTTGAGCTCTAAATCAAAAGTTCAAGACAATTTAGTGCGGACATGTCAAGTTGATCGGCCAGTTAAAATGATCATTCTAAACAGATCATTGGTGCACCTTGAGTAAAGGCTTATAAATGAAGCATAATGCATGACATCACAAAGTTTGGGATACATTGGACTGCTCGGAGGCTTTGTCAAAGCTCTTAAAGTGTCAAATGTTGGCACAATATAGAAAATTGATCTAGATTAACGTGGGCGTTGGATTCATGTAATTATGAGCTGTAAATCAAAAGTTACGGACGACTTAGTGAATACATGTCAAGTTGATTGCCCAGTTAAAATGATCATTATAAACTAATCATTGGTGTTCCTTGATTAAAGACTTATAAAAGAAGCATAATGAATGACATCATGCAGTTTGGGATACATTGGATTACGTGGAGCCTTTGTAGTACCTCTTTCACACGCAAATGTTATCACAATATGGAAAATTGAGCTTGCTTAACATGGTGTTGGACACATGTCATTTTGAGCTCTAAATCAAACGCTAAACACGATTTAGTTCGGACATATCAGGTTGATTAGCTAGTTAAAGTGAGCATTGTAAACTGATCATTGGTACTCATTGAGCAAAGGTTTACTACGAAGCAGAATGGATGGCATCAGGCAGTTCGGAATACATTGGATTACTTGGAGGCTTTGTCGTAGCTCTTTAAGTCTCAAATTTAGTCACAATTTGGAAACTTGAGCTAGCTTAACGTGGGCAATGGATTAGTGTCATTTTGATCTCTAAACCAAAAGTTAAAGATGATTTAGGGCAAAAATGTCAAGTTGATTAGATAGTTAAAATGATAATTCTAAACTGATCATTGGTTTCCCTTGAGTAAAGGCTTATAAATGAAGCATAATGCATGGCATCACGCAGTTCAGGATATATTGGATTACTTAGAGGCTTTAACGTACCTTATCACTGTTAAATTTTATCACAATATAGAAAATTGATCTAGTTTAATATGGGTGTTTGATTCGTGTCATTTTGAGCTCTAAATCATAAGTTCTAAACAATTAAATGCGGACATGTCATGATGATCGGCCAGTTAAAATGATCGTTCTAAGCTAATCATTAGCGCTCCTTGAGTAAAGGCTTATAAATGAATCATAATTCATGGCCACAATTTGGGATACATTGGATTACTTGGAGGCTTTGTCGTAGCTAATTCGGTCTTAAAATTGAACAGAATACTGAAAATTGAGGTAGCTTAACATGAGCGTTGGATTCCGGTCATTCTGAACTTTCAATCAAAAGTTACGGATGATTTAGTGTGGACATGTCAAGTTGATCGGCCAGTTAAAATGATCACTATAAACCGAGCATTGGTGCTCCTTGAGTAAAGCTTATAAATGAAGCATAATAAATGACATCACGCTGTTTAAGATACATTGGAATATGTGGAAGCTTTGTAATAGCTCTTCCAATCTCAAATATTTTCACAATATAGAAACTTGAGCTAGCTTAACGTGGGCGTTGGACTCATGTCATTTTGAGCTCTAAATCAAAAGTTAAAGACGATTTTGTCGGACATGTCAAGATGATCAGCTAGTGAAACTTATCATTGTAAACTGATCATTAGTGCTCCTTGAGTAAATGCTTATAAATGAAGCATAATGCATGACATCATGAAATTCAAGATATATTGGATTACTTAGAGGCTATGTCGTACCCATTTTGGTGTTAAAATTTATCCCAATATAGAAAATTGATCTAGCATAACGTGGGCATTTGATTCGTGTCACTGTGAACTCTAAATCAAAAGTTGCAGACGATTAAGTGCAGACATGTAAAGTTGATCGGCCATTTAAAATGATCATTTTAAACTGATCATTGGTGCTCATTGAGTAAAGGTTTATAAATGAAGCATAATGTATGGCATCACATAGTCTGAGATACATTGGAATACTTTGACCCTTTTTGGTAGCTATTTCGGTCTTAAATTTTGTCACGATATAGAAAATATATCTAGCTTAACGTGGGCAGTGGATTCGTGTCATTCTGAACTTTAAATCAATAGTTATAGACGATTTAATGTGGACATAACAAGTTGATCGGCCAAATAAAATGATCATTCTAAACTGATCATTGGTGCTTTTGAGTAAAGGCTTATAAATCAAGCATATTGCATTGCATCACGCAGTTTGGGATACATCGGATTACTTTGAGGCTTTGTCGTAGCTCTTTAAGTCTCAAATTTTGTCACAATATGGAAAATTGAGCTAGCTTAACGTGGGCGTTGGATTCATGTCATTTTGATCTCTAAATAAAAAATTAAAGACGATTTAGGGCGGAAATGTCAAGTTGATCAGGTAGTTAAAATGATAATTTTAAATTGATAATTGGTGCCCCTTGAGTAAACACTTATAAATGAATCATAATGCATGGAATCACGTAGTTTAAGATAGATTGGATTACTTGAAAGGCTTTGTCGTAGCTATTTTGGTCTTAAATTTTAGCAACATAATAGAAAATTGAGCTAGCTTAATGTCATTCTTAACTCTAAATCAAAAGTTACGGATTATTTATTGCAAACATGTCAAGTTGATCGGCAAGTTAAAATGATCGTTATAAACAGATTACTGTTGTTCTTGAGTAAAGGCTTAGAAATCAAACATAATGCACGAATCACGCAGTTTGGGATACATTGGTTTACGTTGAGGCTTTGTTGTAGCTCTTTAAATCTCACATTTTGTCACAGTATGGACACTTGAGCTAGCTTAACATGGGGGTTAGAATTATGTCATTTTGATCTCTAAATCAAAACTCAAAGACGATTTAGTGCGGACATGTCAAGCCGATCAGCTAGTTAAAATGATAATTCTAAACTGATCATTGGTGCCCCTTGAGTAAAGGCTTATCAATGAAGCATAATGCATGGCATCACACAGTTTTGGGATAGATTGGATTACTAGAAGGCTTTGTCGCGGTCTTAAACTTTATCACAATATAGAAAATATAGCTAGCTTAACCTGAGCGTTGGATTTCTGTCAGTCTGAACTCTAAATTAAAAGGTAGAGATGATTTAGTGCAAACATGTCAAGTTGATCGGGCATTTAAAATGATTATTCTTAACTGATCATTGGTGATCCATGAGTAAAGCTTATAAATCAAGAATAATGAATAACATCAGGCAGTTTAGGATACATTGGATTACATGGAAACTTTGTTGTAGCTCTTTTATCCTCAAAGGTTGTAATTATATGGAAACCTGAGCTAGATTAGTGTGGGCGTTGGACTCATGTCATTTCAAGCTCTAAATCAAAAGTTAAACACGATTTAGTGCTGACATGTCAAGTTGGTCAGCCAGTTAAAATGATCATTAGTGCTGCTTGAGTAAAGGCTTATAAATGAAACATAATGCATGGTATCACACAGTTCGAGATATATTGGATTACTTAGAGGCGTTGTCATAACTATTTTGGTGTTAAAGTTTTTCCCAATATAGAGAATTGATCTAGCTTAACGTGGGGTATTGGATTAGTGTCATTTTGAACTCTAAATCAAAAGTTCTAGACGATTAAGTGCAGACATGTCAAGTTGATCGACAAATTAAAATGATCATTCTTAACTGATCATTGGTGCTCCTTGAGTAAAGGCTTGTAAATAAAAAGCATAATGCATGGCATCACGTAGTTCAGGATCGATTGTATTACTCAAAGGTTTTGTCGTAGCTATTTCGGTCTTAAATTTTAAGACAATATTAAGACAATATTGAAAATTGTGCTAGCTTAACGTGAGCGTTGGATTCCCGTCATTCTGAACTCTATATCAAAAGTTATTCACATTTTAGTGCAGAAATGTCAAGTTGATCGGCCAGTTAAAATGATCAATCTAAACTGATCATTGGTGTTTCTTAATTAAAGGTTATAAATGAAGCATAATGCATGACATCATGCAGTTTGGGATACATTGGACTACTTGGAGGCTTTGTCATAGGTCTTCCAGTCTCAAATGTTGCCACAATATTGAAACTTGAGCTAGCTTAACGTGGGCATTGGACTCATGTCATTCTGAGCTCTAAATCACAAGTTACAGACGATATAGTGCGGACATGTCAAGATTATCAGCTAGTTAATGTGATCATTCTAAAATGATCATTGGTGCTCCTTAAGTAAAGTCTAATAAATGAAGCATAATGCATGGCATCACACAATTTTGGATAGATTGGATTATTTGGAGGCTTTGTCATAGCTATTTCGTGTTAAATTTTATCACAATATAGAAAATTGATCTAGCTTAACGTGATCGTTGTAGTCGTGTCATTTTGAACTCTAAATCAAACATATTAGACGATTTAATGTGGCCATGTCAAGTTGATCGGCCTGTTAAAATGATCATTCTAAACTTATCATTGGTGCTCCTTGAATCAAAGCTTATAAATGAAGCATATTGCATGGCATCACATAGTTTGGTATACATTTGATTACTAAAAGGTTTTGTTGAAGCTATTTCGATCTTAAATTTTGTCACAAAATAGAAAATTGAGCGAGTTTAACATGCGCGTTGGAATCGTGTCATTCTGAACTATAAATCAAAAATTACAGACGATTTACTGCGGAAATATCAAGTTGATCGGCTAGTAAAAATGATCACTGTTACGCTTGAGTAAAGGCTTATAAATCAAGCATAGTGCATGGGATCACACAGTTTGGGATACATTGGATTACTTTGAGGCTTTGGCGTAGCTCTTTTAGTCACAAATTTTTTCGCAATATGGAAAATATAGCTAGCTTAATGTGGGCGTTGGATTCATGTCATATTAATCTCTAAATCAAAAGTGAAAGAAGATTTAGGGCGGACATGCCAAGTTGATCAGCTAGTTAAAATGATAATTCTGAACTGATCATTGGTGCCCCTTGAGTAAAAGCTTATAAATGAAGCATAATGCATGGCATCACACAGTTTTGTGATAGATTGGATTACTTGAAGGCTTTGTTGTAACTATTTCGACCTTAAATTTTAACACAATATAGAAAATTTATCTAGCTTAACGTGAGCGTTGGATTCCTGTTATTCTGAACTCAAAATCAAAAGTTATGGATGATTTAGTGCGAACATGTCAAGGTGATCGGCCAGTTAAAATGATCATTCTAAACTTATCATTGGTGCTCGTGAGTAAAAGTTTATAAATCAAACATGATGCATGGCATCATGCAGTTTTGGATACATTGGTTTAGGTTGAGGCTTTCTTGTAGCTCTTTAAGTCTCAAATAATTTCACAATAGGGAAACTTGAGCCATTAGACTCATGTCATTTTAATCTCTAAATCAAAAGTCAAAGACGATTTAGGACGGACATGTGAAGCTGATCAGCTAGTTAAAATGATAATTCTAAACTGTTCATTGGTGCCCCTTGAGTAAAGGCTTATCAATGAAGCATAATGCATGGCATCACACAGTCTTGGGAAAGATCGAATTACTAGAAGGCTTTGTCACGGTCGTAAACTTTTTCACAATATAAAAATTGAGTTAGGTTAACGTTAGTGTTGGATTTCTGTCATTCTCAACTCTAAATCAAAAGTTAGAGATGATTTAGTGCAAACATGTCAAGTTGATTGGGCATTTAAAATGATCATTCTAAACTGATCATTGGTGCTCCTTGAGTATAGCTTATAAATCAAGCATAATGAATAACATCAGGCAGTTTGGGATACATTGGATTACATGGAAACTTTGTTGTAGCTCTTTTAGCCTCAAATGTTGTCACTATATGGAAACTTGAGCTAGATTAGTGTGGGCGTTGGACTCATGTAATTTCGAGCTCTAAATCAATAGTTGAAGACGATTTAGTGCTGACATGTCAAGTTGATCAGCTAGTTAAAATGATCATACTACACAGATCATTAGTGCTCCTTGAGTAGAGGCTTATAAATGAAGCATAATGCATGGTATCACACAGTTCGAGATATATTGGATTACTTAGAGGCTTTGTCATTGTTATTTTGGTGTTAACTTTTATCCCAGTATAGAAAATTGATCTAGCTTAACGTGGGCATTATAGTCATGTCATTTTGAGCACTAAATCGAAAGTTCAAGATAATTTAGTGCGGACATGTCAAGTTGATTGGCCAGTTAAAATGATCATCCTAAAAGGCTTATAAATGAAGCATAATGCATGGCATCAACAGTTTGGGATACATTGGACTGCTTGGAGGCTTTGTCAAAACTCTTCCAGGGTCAAATGTTGTCACAATATAGAAAATTGATCTAGATTAACGTGGGCATTGGATTCATGTCATTATGTGCTCTAAATCAAAAGTTACGGGCGATTTAGTGCTGACATGTCGAGATGATCAGCCAGTTAAAATGATCATACTACACTGATCATTAGTGCTCCTTGAGTAAAGGCTTATAAATGTAGCATAATGCATGGTATCAGACAGTTCGAGATATATTGGATTACTTAGAGGCTTTTTCATAGCTATTTTGGTGTTAAACTTTATCCCATTATAGAAAATTGATCTAGCTTAACGTGGGTGTTGGATTCGTGTCATTTTGAACTCTAAATCGAAAGTTTTAGACGATTAAGTGCGACATGTTAAGTTGATCTACCAATTAAAATGATCATTCTTAACTGATCATTGGTGCTCCTTGAGTAAAGGCTTGTAAATGAAGTATAATGCATGGCATCACGCAGTTCAGGATAGATTGGATTACTCGAAGGTTTTGTCGTGGCTATTGCGGTCTTAAATTTTACGACAATGTTGAAAATTATGCTAGCTTAACATGAGCGTTGGATTCCCGTCATTCTGAACTTCATATCAAAATTTATTCACATTTTAATGCAACCATGTCAAATTGTTCGCCAGTTAAAATCATCATTCTAAACTGATCATTGGTGTTTCTTGATTAACGGTTATAAATGAAGCATAATGCATGACATCACACAGTTTGGGATACATTGGAATGCTTGGAGGCTTTGTCGTAGTTCTTCCAGTCTCAAATGTTGTCACAATATGGAAACTTGAGGTAGCTTAACATGGGTGTTGGACTAATGTCATTCTGAGATCTAAATCAAAAGGTACAAACGATTTAGTGCGGACATGTAAAGATGATCAGCTAGTTAAAATGATCATTCTAAAATGATCATTGGTGTTCCTTTAGTAAAGGCTTATAAATCACGCATAATGCATGGCATCACACAGTTTTGGATATATTGGATTATCTGGAGGTTTTGTCATAGTGATTTCAGTGTTAAATTTTATCACAATATAGAAAATTGATCTAGCTTAACGTGGTCGTTGGAGTTGTATCATTTTGAACCTAAATCAAACATTCTAGACGATTCAAAGCGGCCATGTCAAGTTGATCGGCCAATTGCAATGATCGTTCTAAACTAATCATTGGTGCTCCTTGAGTCAAAGCTTATAAATGAAGCATATTGCATGGCATCACATAGTTTGGGATACAATGGATTAATTAGAGGCTTTGTTGTAGCTATTTTGGTTTTACATTTTGTCACAATATAGAAAGTTGAGCTGGCTTAACGTAGGCGTTGGTATCGTGTCATTTTGAACTCTAAACCAAAATTTACGGATGATTTGGTTTGGACATGCCAAATTGATCAGCAAGTTAAAATGATTATTCTAAACTGATCACTAGTGCTCCTTGATTAAAATGGCTATAAATGAAGCATAATGCATGGCATCACGCAGTTTGAGATACATTGTATTACGTGGAGGTTTTCTTGTTGCTCTTTCGGTCTTAAATTATGTCAAAATATAGAAAATTTAGCTAGCTTAACGTTGGCGTTGGATTCATTTCATTTTAAACTATAAGCCAAAAGTTACTGACTATTTAGTGAAGACATGTCAAGTTGATCGGCCAATTTAAAATGATCATTATAAACTGATCATTGGTTCTCCATTATTAAAGGCTTATTAATGAAGCATAATGCATGGCACCACGCTGTTTGGGATACATTGGATTACTTGGAGGCTTTGTCATATCTCTCTCAGTCCTAAATGTTTTCATAATATGGAAAATTGTACTAGCTTAACGTGTGCATGGATTCATATTATTTTGTGCTCTAAATAAAAAGTTATAGACGATTAGTACGGACATGACAAGTTGAACGGCAAGTTAAAATGATCACTCTAAACTAATAATTTGTTCTCCTTGGTTTAAGGCATATAAATGAAGCAAAATGCATGGCATCACGCAGTTCTGGATACATTGGATTAATTGGAGGATTTGTCGTAGCTCTCCAATCTTAAATGTTGTTACAATATGGAATATTGAGCAAGGTTAATGTGGGCGTTGGATTCATGTCATCTTGAGCTCCAAATCAGAAGATAAAGACAATTTTAGCGCAGACATGTCAAGTTGATCAGTTAGTTAAAATGATCATTCTAAACTGATCATCGGTGCTCCTTGAGTAAAAGCTTATAAATGAAGCATAATGCATGGCATCACCCTGTTTGGGAGAGATTGAATTGCTTGGAGGCTTTGTCGTAGCAATTTTGGTTTTAAATTTGTCACAATATAGAAAATTGAGCTAGCTTAACGTGGGTGTTGGAGTCGTGTTTATTATGAACTCTAAATTAAAAGATATGAACGATTTAGTGTAAACATGTCAAGTTGATCGGCCAGTAAAAATGATCATTCTAATTAATCATTGGTGCTCCTTGATTTATAAATGAAGCATGACATCACTCAGTTTGGGATACTTTGGATTACTTGGAGGCTTTTTCATTGCTATTTCAATCCTAAATTATGTCACAATTTTGAAAATTGAGCTAGCACAATGTGGGAGTTGGATTCGTGTCATTTTGAACTCTAATCCAAAAGTTACGAACGATTTAGTGCGGACATCTGAAGGTGATCGCCCACTTAAAATGATCATTCTAAACTGATCATTGGGTCTCCTTGATTAAAGGCTTATAAATGAAGCCTAATGCATAGCATCACACAGTTTTGGATACATTGGATTACTTGGAGGCTTTGTCATAGATCTTTTGGTCTTAAATTATGTCACAATATAGAAAATCGAGCTAGCTTAATGTGGGCGTTGGATTCAGGTCATTTTGAACAATAATTCAAAAGTTACTGACTATTTAGTGCTGACATGTCAAGTTGATCGCAAGTTAAAAATGATCATTCTAAACTGATCATTGGTTCCCATTGATTAAAGGCTTATTAATGACACATAATGCATGGCATCACGCTGTTTGGGATACATTGGATTATTTGTAGGCTTTGTTATATCTCTTTCAGTCCTAAATCTTGTCACAATATGGAAAATTGGACTAGCTTAACGTGTGCGTGGATTCATATTATTTTGTGCTCTAAATCAAAAGTTATAGACGATTAGTGCGGACATGACAAGTTGATCGGCCAGTTAAAATGATCATTCTAAACTGATCATTGGTACTCCTTGATTAATGGCTTTTTAATGAATTACAATGTATGGCATCATGCTGTTTGGGATACATTGGATTACTCAGAGTTACTTAGAGGCTTTGTCATAACTCTTTTAGTCTTAAATGTTGTCACAATATGGAAAAATGAACTCTAAATCAAGCTTAACGTGGGCGATGGATTCATGTTATTTTGAGCTCTAAATCAAATGTTATAAATGATTAGTGCAGATATTTCAACTTGACTGGCTAGTTAAAATGTTCATTCTAAAATGATCATTTGTGCTCCTTGGTTAAAGGATTATAAATAAAGTGTAATGAATGGCATAGCACAGTTTGGGATACATTGGTTTACTTGGAGGCTTTGTCGTTGCTCTTCTAGTCTTAAATATTGCCACTATATGGAAAATCGAGCTAGATTAATGTGCAAGTTGGATTCATGTCATTTTGAGATTTAAATAAAAAGTTTAAGACTTTTTAGCGCGGACATGTCAAGTTGATCAGGTGTTTAAAATGATCATTCTAAATTGTTCATTAGTGCTACTTGAATAAAAGCTTATAAATGAAGCACAAATGCATGGCATCACACAGTTTGAGATAGATTGGATTTCTTGGTGGCTTTGTCATATAACTATTTTGCCCTTAAATTTGTCACAATATAGAAAACTAAGCTAGCTTAACGTGGGCATTGGATTCGGGTCATTATGAGTTCTAAATCAAAACTTATAGACGATTTAGTGCAAACATGTCAAGTTGATCGGGTAGTTAAAATGATCATTCTAAACTAATAATTGGTTCTCCTTGAGTAAAAGCTTATAAATGAAGCATAATGCATGGCATCACGCAGTTTGCGATACATTCGATTACTTGGAGGCTTTGTCGTAGCTATTTTGGACTTTATTTACGTCAAAATATACAAAATTGAGCTATCTTAGAGTGGCCGTTAGATTCGTGTCATTTTGAACTCTAAGCCAAAAGTTACGGACGATTTAGTGCGGATATATCAAGTTGATCGGCCATTTAAAATGATCATTCTTAACTGATCATTGGTGCTCCTTGATTAAAGGCTTATAAATGAAGCATAATGCATGGCATCATACAGTTTTGGATACATTGGATTACTTGGAGGATTTTTCGAGCTATTTCAGTCTTCAATTATGTCACAATATAGAAAATTGAACTAGATTAATGTGGGCATTGGATTCATGTCATTTTGAACTCTAAGACAAAAGTTGCTAACTATTTAGTCCGGACATGTCAAGTTGATCGGCCAGTTAAAATTATCATTCTAAACTGACATTGGTGCTCCTTGATTAAAGGCTTATTAATGAAACACAATACATGGCACCACGCGTTTGGAATACATTGGATTACTTGGAGACTTTGTCATTGCTCTTTCAGTCCTAAATGCTCTCACAATATGGAAAATTGAACTAGCTTAATGTGTGCATGGATTCATGTTATTTTGTGCTCTAAATCAAAAGTTATAGACGATTAGTGCGGACATGACAAGTTAATCGGCGAGTTAAAATGATCATTCTAAACTGATCATTGGTTCTCCTTGGTTTAAGGCATATAAATGAGAATAATACATGGCATCGCGCAGTTCTGGATATATTGGATTACTTGGAGGCTTTGTCGTAGCTCTCCAGTTTTAAACGTTGTCACAATATGGAATATTGCGCAAGCTTAATGTGGGCGTTGGATTCATGTCATTTTGAGCTCTAAATCAAAAAGTTAAAGACGATTTAGCGCAGACATGTCAAGTTGATCAATTAGTTAAATGATCATTCTAAACTGATCATTGTTGCTCCTTGAGTTAAAGCTTATAAATGAAGCATAGTGCATGGCATTACGCAATTTGGGATAGATTGGATTGCTTGTAGGCTTTGTCATAGCTATTTTTGTGTTAAATTTTTCACAATATAGAAAATTGAGCTAGCTTAACATTGGCGTCGGATTCGTGTTTATTATGAATTCTAAATCAAAAGTTATTAACGATTTAGTGCAGACATGTCAAGTTGAACGGACAGTAAAAATGATCATTCTAAACTAATCATTGGTGCTTCTTGATTAAATGCTTATAAATGAAGCATGGCACCATGCAGTTTGGGATACATTGGATTACATGGAGGCTTTTTCGTATCTCTTTCAATCTTAAATTATGTCACAATATTGAATATTGGGCTAGCATAACGTGGCCGTTGGATTCGTGTCATTTTGAACTCTAAACCAAAAGTTATAGACAATTTAGTGCGGACATGACAAGTTGATCGGCCACTTAAAATGATTATTCTAAACTGACCATTGGTGCTCCTTGATTAAAACCTTATTAATGAAGCCTAAGGCATGGCATCACGTAGTTTGGGATACATTGGATTACTTGGAGGCTTTGTCGTAGCTCTTTCGGTCTTAAATTATGTCACAATTTAGAAATTGAGCTAGCTTAACGTGGGCATTAGATTCGTGTCATTTTGAACTCTAAGCCAAAAGTTACTGGCTATTTAGTGCGGATATGTCAAGTTGATCGGCCAGTTAAAATGTTACTTCTAAACTGATCATTGGCGATACTTGATTAAAGGCTTATTAATGAACCATAATGCATGGCATCACTCTGTTTGGGATACATTGGATTACTTTAAGGCCTTGTCATAGCTCTGTCAGTCTTAAATGTTGTCACAATATGGAAAATTAAGCTAGGTTAACATGGGCAATGGATTCATGTTATTTTGAGCTCTAAATCAAAAGTTATAGACAACTATTACGGACATGTCAAGTTGATCGGCCAGTTAAAATGTTCATTCTAAACTAATCATTGTTTCTCCTTGGTAAAATGCATATAAATGAAGCATAATGTGTGGCACCACGCAGTTCTGGATACATTGGATTACATGGAGACTTTGTCGTAGCTCGACAGTCTTAAATGTTTACCCCATATGGAATATTGAGCAAGTTTAATGTGGGTGCTGGATTCACGTCATTTTGAGGTCTAGATAAAAAGTTAAGAATGATTAGCCAGCTTAATGTTAGCGTAAGATTCCTATCCTTTTGAACACTAAGCGAAAAGTTGCTGACGATTTAGTGCGGACATGTAAAGTTGATCAGCAAGTTAAAATGATCATTCTAAACCGATCATCGGTACTCCTTGATTAATGGCTTATTAATGAAACATAATGTATGGCATCAGGCTGTTTAGGATACATTTGATTACTTAGAGGCTTTGTCATAACTCTTTCAGCCTTAAATGTTGTGACAATATGGAAAAATGGACTCTAAATGAAGCTTAACATGGGCAATGGATTCATGTTCTTTTGAGCTCTAAATCAAATGTTATAGAGGATTTAGTGCAGATATGTCAACTTGTCTGGATATTTAAAATGATCATTCTAAACTGATCATTTGTGCTCCTTGGTTAAATGCTTATAAATAAAGCCTAATGAATGGCATAGCGCAGTTTGGAATACATTGGTTTACTTGGAGACTTTGTCGTTGCTCTTCCAGTCTTAAATGTTGCCATTATATGGAAAATTGAGCTAGCTTAATATGCACATTGGATTCATGTGATTTTGAGATCTAAATTAAAAGTGCAAGACGTTTTAGCGCGGAAATGTCGAGCTGATCAGGTATTTAGAATGATCATTCTAAACTATTCATTGGTGCTCCTTTAGTAAATGCTTATAAATGAAGCACAAATGCATGGCATCACGCAGTTTGAGTTAGATTGGATTTCTTGGAGGCTTTGTCATAACTATTTTTGGCCTTAAATTTTGTCACAATATAGAAAATTAAGCTAGCTTAATGTGGACGTTGGATTCAAATTATTTTGAGCTCTAAATCAAAAATTATAGAAGATTAGTGCAGACATGTCAAGTTAATCGTCGAGTTAAAATGATCATTCTAAACTGATCATTGGTTCTCATTGGTTAAGGGCATATAAATTAATATGCACATTGGATTCATGTGATTTTGAGATCTAAATTAAAAGTGCAAGACGTTTTAGCGCGGAAATGTCGAGCTGATCAGGTATTTAGAATGATCATTCTAAACTATTCATTGGTGCTCCTTTAGTAAATGCTTATAAATGAAGCACAAATGCATGGCATCACGCAGTTTGAGTTAGATTGGATTTCTTGGAGGCTTTGTCATAACTATTTTTGGCCTTAAATTTTGTCACAATATAGAAAATTAAGCTAGCTTAATGTGGACGTTGGATTCAAATTATTTTGAGCTCTAAATCAAAAATTATAGAAGATTAGTGCAGACATGTCAAGTTAATCGTCGAGTTAAAATGATCATTCTAAACTGATCATTGGTTCTCATTGGTTAAGGGCATATAAATGAACCATAATGCATGGCATCACGTGGTTCTGGATATTGACATAGGAAAATCAAATAAGACCTATTTTGACCTACAAGGCAAGTGTGAGCACGAAAATTCAGTTTGAATAACAAGGGAAATGAAAAAGGAGGGAGTTATTATTAACCACATGGTTAAAATGGTTAAATAGCTACCTTGGGAGAAGAATCAAGGTGAAAAGGACATGTCCATGCTGCACACAGTCTTGGCAACCACACCAAACAGTCATGCCTGCTGCACACAGTCTTGGTAACCACACCAAACAGTCATGCCTGCTGCACACAGTCTTGGTAACCACACCAAACAGTCATGCCTGCTGTCTCCTCTCTTCTCATTGGTTGTTGATAGGCTCCTCCTCTATTCAAACTCATCCACAAGTTTGAATTCGTTTTCTTTTGTGTTCACATTGTAAATCCTCTATAAAAGGGCTGTAAAGACTCAATGTATAATACACTCTAAGGAGATTCTTCTCCATAAGTCTAAGTCATTCTCATTTTCTCATACTTCTCTTTGAGTTTTCAGATTCAATTCTTCACATTTCTCCTCTATAATCTCAATATTCTTACATGGTATCAGAGCATAAGATCATTCTCTTATCTTTTCTACTCAAATCTCTCAGTTTCTAATCTAAAATTCTGTCAAAAATCTCTTAGTCTTTAGACTAAAACTCACGGTTTCATTCAACCATAAAAGCTGCTTCCTTTGAGCTCTTCAAAGCCTAACAATGGAGGATACAGTTCAAATTAGTTCCAGCCTGAAACCCACGGTGATAGCAGTAGTTCTCAAAGGCTTGAACTACACATTATGGTCAAGAACCATCAAGACAGCCATTTGTGGCAAAGGACTTTGGAATCACATCTTGGAGGATAATACTCATCTATAGATGATCCAAAGGAGAAGAAGGATGAGGCAACAAGAAAAGAAGAAGCTAGGTGGTTCCAAGAAGATCAATCAGTCCTTGGATTCCTCCAAAATTCATTGGACCCATCCATTCTTGAAGCTTATTCACATTGTGAAACTGCCAAGTCTCTTTGGGACACACTCAAGAGGGTGTATGGGGATGTTTCAAACCTCAGCCATGTGTATGAGGTTAAGAAGGCTCTCAATGATCTACACCAAGAGGATATGGAGTTCACAAAATTCCTGGGCAAGTTCCAGTCAACATGGTCCGAGCTTGACAGGTTGAGACCAAGTTCTATGGATCCAAAGGTGCTTAATGAAAGGAAGGAACAAGACAAGATATTTGGGCTCCTTCTCAACCTAAATCCAGCCTTTAAGGATGTGATTAAGTCCATCTTGAGAGAGCCAAAACTCCCTGATTTTGAAGAGGTGTGCTCACGGATTCAAAAGGAGCAAGGCAACATTGGTTTGTTTGGTGGTAAAGGAGAACTAGTCATGGCCAAAAAAAGCGTGTTTAAGCAAGAGGATAGGAAGAGTGTGATGTGTGAGCATTGTAAGAGGAATGGCCACATCAAGGACAAGTGCTGGATACTTCATCCTCATCTCAAGCCAAACCGGTTCAAGGATTCAAAGGCTAACATCTCTCAAATGGTTGCGACTGAACCGGCAAGTTCATCCAACAAAGGAGGGGAGCTAGCTATGAATGTATCCATGGAGTATGTTAAGAAGAGTGACTTGGAGGATCTCATCAAGGCCTATGCCTCAAATTTGTAATTATTATAAATGCTGATAAACCAGATCATGTTGGTGGATCTTCTCACCATGATTCAATGCTAGTTGTTAAAGAACATGAACCATGTCTAGGACAAGTAACTATACGATGATGTGATGAGGACATCAGGTCGTACATCCAGCCAGGAGACCAGACTGGCCGACCAGGAAGCTTGCCCGAGACAGCAGGACCATCTGGCGCGCCTACCGGACCAGACAGTACCGCCGGACCTCGACCTATAGGACCAGACCGGTCAACATCGCCGGCGGAGAGGCCCAAGCTTCCGGCACACTTGGTGGGGACGTGAATGACACCGCCGTCCCCCTGATGACACCGCCGACTCCGGGATCAACTTGGCTGGTCCTGAAGTCATTCCGGCCAGTACCGCGCACAATCCAGCCGGTACAGCCATCCAGCCGAGTACACGCACACTTCCACTTCTACACAAGAGGACTCGGACCAAATGAGCTACCAGCTCCAGGACATGCACTTAGAGGAAGTATCTACACCAGTGGTACCTCCAGGAGCAATGACAAGAAGCAGATCAAGAGCACTCTTCCACAAATTCAGCTTATGGGTCGACAAGCTTCTAGAGGAAGAGCAGCTAAGGACAATGGGCCAGAAGAGCAAATTAGAGTCCAAAGGCTTCTCAACAACACAAGGAACATCAGAGACTTGGGCTTTAGTGGCAAGAGAGGTCAGGGCCCAAAGATTTTAACCCTACTCCAAGTCGAAGACTAGGAGCAAGGCGCTGCATGCCACAAGGACGGCCACCTTCCATTTCTTGGCCGTGAGGTAAGTTAAGGTAAGTTTTCAATCGAATATATGCCTCTTTCTGTTTTGCAGGGTAGGATCTAGATGCTTTACATTTTTGAGTCAAGAACATTTTAGGAATAGGTCCTTTTTCGGTTATGCACTTTTGTATCTTTCCTTTTGTGCACTTTTTTAAACTTTCCTTTTCTTTGTTTGAGTCGACCCTAGAAGGTCAAGCTGTCGAGCATATTAATAAGGCTCCTTCCAGCATTGTAGTTCGACAACCTTTTTGATATTAATAAAGATAGAACTTTTTCCCCAACAAGTTTTCTCTAGTTGAGACCAGCCCTCCTAGCTCTAAGTTTGTGATTTATCACGAGGTTCATCACCCTCGTGTGGTTCACTTCACCCTTCCAACCAGAAAACCCCTATCCAGAAGCCTAAGGTTGAGTTTCTCACCTAATCTTCTACAAACAGCCCACGCCGCATACATCCTTGAATCAAGGCTTGTATCATTTTGGTATCAGAGCTCCTAAACCAGGTTGTTTCTATCCTTTGCTTATTTTGTTTTGTGTTCTTGCATTAGTTTAAGTCGCATTCAAGAAAAATCAAAAAAATAACCTCAAACTTCAAACCAAGTGCATCTAGCCTCCTACGTGTATCACTAGGGTTTAGAATTCACTTGTTGCATTGCATACGAGTTTTCCTTTTGTTTTATTCTTATTTCCATTAGTTTTAAGTTAATTTAAAAAGAAAAAAAGAAAAGAAAAGAAAAAGGAAAGAGGAGATATTTCGAATTGGACAGCTAAGCATAAGCATCTAGAAGGTTTCCTTTTTCTTGGTCGAATTTCCTTTCCTTAGGATTTTTCCTTTTTGCATTTTTTTTCAACCCACATATAAAACGAAAACTCTCCTAATAATTTAGGAGCACCTAACTATCTTCTTTCCTTGTAGCACACATGGGAGAAGAGAATAGAGACGCAGCTGAAGCCATGATGGCCATGTTCACCACACTCCAAACCCAACTCGCATCCATAGGCGAAAGGTTGGAGCGCGTGGAGAGACCAGTGAGATTCCAGGCCATAAGGCACGTGAGAGCTGAGCAAGACCGTCCTGAGGGTCCTGAGCACCTTAGGACACGGCACGAACAGGAGGAACCCCAGCCAGATGGAGATGAGGACATGCAACCTCATAACTATCACCATAGGCCGAGAGGACCTCCGCGGCAACCAGAGGCAGAAGATGATGGCTTTGAGCCATATGGTCTTCACCCAGAGACCAAGAATGCCTCCTAGACGTCATGAGGATGGAGATGAACACACCTATAACCGGGTAATTCATCCTGATGTTAAACTAACTCCTCCAACTTTTGCAGGAAAAGTAGACCCCGAGGCTTACCTAGATTGGGAGAAGCGAATGGATCATATCTTTGATCACTACAACCAACCAGGACCTAGGAGAGTCTCAATGGCAGTAGCACAACTCACGGACAATGCCCTCATCTGGTGGGATCGTGAGGTATCTGACAGAAGGAGGAAGAGAATGAGACCCGTAGACTCATGGGTCGACATGAAAGACCTCATGCGACAAAGGTATGTTCCACCTTACTTTCATAGGGATTTGCAACGACGTTTTCGTACTCTTAAGCAGGGTACCAGATCAGTAGAGGAGTACTATGAAGAGTTCGAGAGGTTAAGGAACAGATTGGAGCTCAATGATGATGAAGAAGCATTGATGGCACAATTCTTGGATGGACTCCAAGAAAGGATCAGCTGCAAGGTGGAAAGGCAAATCTACAACGACTTCAAGGACTTGTTCCACCTATCTGTGCAAGCTGAACAGCACATCAAACGTAAGAGCCAAGACATCCGCAGCAAGCCTAAGACACCTTGGGCACCAAGCAACATGCCTAAGACAGTGGACAAAGGCAAAAGCGTAGAGATCGAGTCAAGGTTCAAGAGCAAGCCTCCTGAACCCACCCGTGACCAGAGAGAGCCTGGTAAGTCTTCTAACCCTCAAAGATCACGTGACATAACTTGTTTCAAGTGCAGGGGACGTGGACACATCTCAAGGGAGTGCCCAAACAACCGAGTCATGCTGATTACGGAGGCAGGAGAATATGAGTCCCAAGATGAAGAGGACTATGAACCAGAAGGAGAATATGGTGACATTGAGTACCCTGATGTGGGGAAGTGCTGGTCACTAGACGTATCCTCAGTGCAATGGTGGATCCTTCAGAGACCATCCAAAGGGAGAACATCTTCCACAGCCGTTGCACCATCAAGGGAAAGGTATGTAACCTCATCATAGATGGTGGTTCTTGCACTAACGTTGCTAGTGCGTATATGGTTGATAAGCTAGGTCTAGAGAGGACACGGCATCCTCGACCATATAGACTGAGATGGCTTGATGACAAAGTGGAGCTCAAGATTCATGAGCAAGTCACTGTGCCATTCAGTGTGGGCAAGTACCAAGACCAGGTCGTGCGACGTGGTGCCCATGCAAGCTGGCCATCTTCTACTAGGAAGACCATGGCAGTTTGACAAAGAGACCAGGCATGATGGCAGAACCAATCTCTACACCTTCGTGCATGACAAGAGAAAGGTCAGCCTAGCTCCTCTTACACCTGCCCAAGTACATGAGCTACAACTCCAAATGAGTAAGGAAAAGAAACTTGTCAAGTCTAACTTTCTTATTCAACCTAGTCATGTCCGGAGAGCTTTAGCCTCAAGGACTTAATGTTACTAATGGTTTTCAAGGAAGTGTTGAGTATAGAACAGGGACAGGTAGAGCTACCTCATGAAGTAGCAACACTCCTCAACAAATTCCAGGATGTATTTCCAGAGGAGATACCAGCAGGCTTGCCTCCTTTACGTGGCATAGAACACCAGATTGATCTAGTGCCCGGAGCAGCCCTGCCCAACCGGCCAGCCTACCGGATGAGTCCAGAGGAGTCCAAGGAGCTTGAGAAGCAAGTCAAGGAGCTCCTGGAGAAAGGATATGTTCGAGAGAGCCTCAGTCCATGTGCTGTACCAGTGCTACTAGTGCCCAAGAAGGATGGACTTGGCGCATGTGGGTGGACTGCCGAGCAATCAACAACATCACAGTCAAGTATAGGCATCCAATACCACGACTGGATGACATGCTAGATGAGCTGAGTGGAGCCACGGTCTTCTCCAAGATAGACCTCAAAAGTGGATACCACCAGGTAAGAACGAAGGAAGGTGATGAGTGGAAGACTGCTTTCAAGACAAAGCAAGGGCTCAACGAGTGGACAGTCATGCCATTTGGCTTGACTAATGCCCCAAGCACCTTCATGCGCCTTATGAACCAAGTTCTTAGGGCGTACATCAGTAAGTTTGTAGTAGTTTACTTTGATGACATACTTGTTTATAGTAAGTGCCTACGGAACACCTCACACATCTTGAGATGGTCCTTAAAACCCTTCGACAAGAAGAGCTTTATGCCAATCTCAAGAAGTGCACCTTTTGTACTGATAAGCTTGTCTTTTTAGGTTTTGTTGTGAGTTCACAGGGCCTACAGGTTGATGAGAGAAGATTCGAGCCATACAAGAATGGCCAACACCAGGAAACATCAGCCAAGTAAGGAGCTTCCACGGACTGGCCAGCTTCTATAGGAGATTCGTGCCCAACTTCAGCAGTATTGCCTCACCACTGACGGCAGTAGTGAAGAAGAACGTGGGATTCAGCTGGGGAGAAGCTCAGGAGAAGGCATTCCAGGCCTTGAAGGACAGCCTTACACACGCACCAGTGCTAGTCCTTCCCGACTTCAACAAGACGTTTGAAGTGGAGTGTGATGCCTCTGGAATAGGCATAGGAGCAGTGCTAACCCAAGGAGGGAGACCAGTGGCATACTTCAGTGAGAAGCTAGGTGGTGCCTCACTGAACTACCCCACTTATGACAAGGAGCTTTATGCCCTTGTCCGAGCATTGGAGACTTGGCAGCATTACTTGCTGTCCAAGGAGTTTGTGATCCACACTGATCACGAGACTCTCAAACACCTCAGAGGGCAAACCAATCTCAAGAGGAGACATGCCAGGTGGATGGAGTTCATAGAGACCTTCCCATACATCATCAAGTACAAGAAGGGCAAGACAATGTGGTAGCCGATGCACTATCAAGGAGGTTTGCCTTAATATCAACCATGGAGGCAAGGGTCCTAGGATTCGAGCACATCAAGGACCTATACAGGGATGATCCTGACCTTGCTGATAGCTACAAGGAGTGTGGCACAGGGAGTCATGGCAAGTTTTACATCCATGAGGATTCTTGTTCTGAGAGAGAAGGTTGTGCATACCACAAGGATCATTAAGTGAGCTTATCATCCGAGAAGCTCATGGAGGAGGACTCATGGGCCACTTTGGTGTCGACAAGACTCTAGCAGTGGTCAAGGAGCACTTCTACTGGCCACACATCAAGAGGACAGTAGAAGCACATTGTGCAAGATGCATTACTTGCAAGAAGGCAAAGTCCCGAGTGCAACCTCACGGTTGTATCTCCCACTGCCCATACCAACACATCCATGGGTGGACATATCGATGGATTTTGTTCTAGGTCTGCCCAAGATCAACCACAAAGATGCAATCTTTGTAGTGGTGGACAGATTCTCCAAGATGGCACATTTCATCCCATGTGCCAATGTCAATGATGCCACGCAAACAGCTGAGCTGTTCTTCAGAGAGGTAGTACGGCTTCATGGAGTGCCAAGGACCATCGTATCAGATAGGGACACCAAGTTCCTCAGCCATTTCTGGAGGACCCTTTGGAGAAAGCTAGGCACGAAGCTACTCTTCTCAACCACTTGCCATCCTCAAACCGATGGCCAAACTGAAGTTGTCAACAGGACCCTATCAACTCTTCTCAGAACAACACTAGGGAAGAACCTAAAGACTTGGGTGGAGTGCCTGCCATTCATAGAGTTCGCTTACAACCGAGCCGTGCACTCAGCAACCAAGAAGACACCATTTGAAGTGGTATCGGTTTCAACCCTCTCACCCCATTGGAGCAAACACCACTGCCACCAGCTGAGATGACCAACCTCAACGGAGCATCCAAAGCAGAGTTCATAAGGAGGTTACACCAGAAGGTAGCAGAAAACTTGGAGAAGAGGACCGGACAGTCGTGACTCATGCCAACAAAGGAAGAAAGGAGGTGATCTTTCAACCAGGCGATTGGGTGTGGCTACACCTACGGCAGGAGAGGTTCCCAAACCTAAGGAGTTCCAAGCTAGCACCAAGAGGAGATGGACCATTCAGAGTGCTCGAGAGGATCAACAACAACGCCTACCGGATCGAGCTTCCAGGTGAGTTTAATGTGTCCAATACGTTCAATGTTACTGACTTGGCCCTTTCCATGCAGATGATCCAGTTTTGAGGACAAAACCTACTGAAGAGGGAGGGAATGATGAGGACATCAGGTCGTACATCCAGCCAGGAGACCAGACTGGCCGACCAGGAAGCTTGCCCGAGACAGCCGGACCATCTGGCGCGCCTGCCGGACCAGACAGTACCGCGGACCCTCGACCTATAGGACCAGACCGGTCAACATCGCCGGCGGAGAGGCCCAAGCTTCCGGCACACTTGGTGGGGACGTGAATGACACCGCCGGTCCCCTGATGACACCGCCGACTCCGGGATCAACTTGGCCGGTCCTGAAGTCATTCCGGCCAGTACCGCACAATCCAGCCGGTACAGGCCATCCAGCCGAGTACACGCACACTTCCACTTCTACACAAGAGGACTCGGACCAAATGAGCTACCAGCTCCAGGACATGCACTTAGAGGAAGTATCTACACCAGTGGTACCTCCAGGAGCAATGACAAGAAGCAGATCAAGAGCACTCTTCCACAAATTCAGCTTATGGGTCGACAAGCTTCTAGAGGAAGAGCAGCTAAGGACAATGGGCCAGAAGAGCAAATTAGAGTCCAAAGGCTTCTCAACAACACAAGGAACATCAGAGACTTGGGCTTTAGTGGCAAGAGAGGTCAGGGCCCAAAGATATTTAACCCTACTCCAAGTCGAAGACTAGGAGCAAGGCGGCGTGCATGCCACAAGGACGGCCACCTTCCATTTCTTGGCCGTGAGGTGAGTTAAGGTAAGTTTACATTCGAATATATGCCTCTTTCTGTTTTGCAGGGTAGGATCTAGTTGCTTTACATTTTGAGTCAAGAACATTTTAGGAATAGGTCCTTTTTCGGTTATGCACTTTTGTATCTTTTCCATTTGTGCACTTTTGTAAACTTTCCTTTTCTTTATTTGGTCGACCCTAGAAGGTCAAGCTGTCGAGCATATTAATAAGGCTCCTTCCAGCATTGTAGTTCGACAACCTTTTGATATTAATAAAGTAGAACTTTTTCCTACAAGTTTTCTCTCTAAGAATCTTGTGCGCTTAGAACCTAGTTGAGACCAGCCCTCCTAGCTCTAAGTTTGTGATTTATCACGAGGTTCATCACCCCTCGTGTGGTTCACTTCACCCTTCCATCGTTTACCAACCAGAAAACCCCTATCCAGAAGCCTAAGGTTGAGTTTCTCACCTAATCTTCCACAAACAGCCCACGCGCATACATCCTTGAATCAAGGCTTGTATCAGGTTGGATTAATGATATTTTGAGCTCTAAATCGAAAGTTACGGACGATCTAGTGCGGACATGTCAAGTTGATCGGCCAGTTAAAATGATCATTCTTAACATGTCATTAGTGCTACTTGAGTAAGCGCTTGTTAATGAAGCATAATGCATGGTATCACGCAGTTTGGAATATATTGGATTAATTGGAGGGTTTGTCGTAGCTCTTTCATTCTCAAATGTTGTCACAATATTGAAATTTCAACTAGATTAACGTGGGTGTTGGATTCATGTCATTTTAAGATCTAAATCAACTGATAAAGACGATTTAGTACGGACATGTCAAGTTGATAAGCTAATTAAAAATGATCATTCTAAACTGATCATTGGCGCTCATTGAGCAAAAGTTTACAAATGAAGCATAATGCATGGCATCACGCAATTGGGGATAGATTGGATTACTTGGAGGCTTTGTCGTAGCTATTTTGGTCTTAAATTTTGGCATAATATAGAATATTGAACTAGCTTAATGTGGATGTTGGATTAATCTCACTCTGAACTCTAAATGAAAAATTACGAATGATTTAGTGCGGAAATGTCAAGTTTATCGGCTAGTTAAATTGATCATTCTAAACTTATGTTGGTGCTCCTTGAGTTAAGGTTTATAAATGAAGCATAATGCATGGCATCACGTAGTTTTGGATACATTTGATTACTTAGAGGCTTTGTCGTAGCTATTTCGGTCTTAAGTTTTGTCACCAAATAGAACATTGAGCTAGCTTAATGTGGGAGTTTGAGTTGTATCATTTTGAAATCTAAATCAAATGTTACGGACGATTAAATGCGGACGTGTCAAGTTGATTGGCTAGTTAAAGTGATCATTCTAAAATGATTATTCTAAACTCATTATTACTGCTCTTGAGTAAAGGCTTATAAATGAACCATAATGCATGGCATCATGAATTTTAGGATATATTGTATTAATCGAAGGTTTTTGGTAGGTCTTTCAATCTCAAATGTTGTCACAATATAGAAAATTGAGCTAGCTTAATGTAAGCGTTGGATTCATGTCATTCTGAACTCTAAATCAAAAGTTACGGATGATTTAGTGCTTACATTTCTACTTGATCGTCCCGTTAGAATGATACTTCCAAACTTATCGTTGGTGTTCCATGAGTAAAGGCTTATAAATGAAGTATAATGCATGGAATCACACCGTTTGGGATGCATTTGATTACTTGGACGCTTTGTCGTAGCTATTTTGGTCTTAAATATCGTCCCAAAATAGAATATTGAGCTAGCTTAACGTGGACGTTTAATTTGGGTCATTATGAACTCTAAATCAAATGTTACGGATGATTAAGTGCGGACATGTCAAGTTGATCGGCCAGATAAACTGATCTTTCTGAACTGATCATTCTAAACTCATCATTAGTGGCTTTGTGGTAGCTATTTCAATCTCGAATGTTGTCAGAATATAGAAAATCGAGGTAGCTTAATGTGGGCGTTGAATACATGTCATTCGGAACTCTAAATCAAAAGTTACAGATGATTTAGTGCGTACATGTCAAGTATCAGCTAGTTAAAATGATCATTATAAACTGATCTTTGTGCTCATTAAGCAAAGGTTTACAAATGAAGCATAATTCATGGCATCACGAAGTATGGGATAGAATGGATTACTTAGAGGCTGTATTGAAGCTAATGCGGTCCTATATTTTGTCACAATATAGAAAATTGAGCTAGCTTAACGTGGGTGTTGGATTCAAGTCTTTCTGAAGTTTAAATCAAAAGTTATGGACGATTTAGTGTGGACATGTCAAGTTTCTCGGCTAGTTAAATTTATCATTCTAAACCGATCATTGGTGCTCGTAGAGCAAAGGTATACAAATGAATTATAATGCATGGGATCACGCGCCGTTTCAGATATATTGGATTACTTGGAGGTTTTGTCGTACCTCTTTAAATCTCAAATGTTGTCACAATATAGAGAATTGAGCTCGATTAACATGGAATATTTAGCCAACTCAACGTGGGTGTTGGATTCATGTCATTGAGCAAAGGTTTACAAATGAAGCATAATGCATGGCGTCACACAGTTTGGGATATATTGGATTACTTGGAAGCTTTATTGCATATATTATTTCAGTCTTTAATCTTATCACAATATAGAAAATTGAGGTAGCCTAATGTGGTCGTTGGATTCATGTCATTCTGAACCCTAAATCAAAAATTACGGACGATTTAGTGCGGACATGTCAAGTTGACCGACCAATTAAAATGAACATTTTAAAATCATCATTGGCCCTCTGTGAGTAAAAGCTTATAAATGAGGCATCATGCATGGCATCATACAGTTTGGGATACATTAGATTAGTTGGAGGCTTTATCGTACCTCTTTTAGTCTCAAATGTTGTCACAATATTGAAAATTGAGCTAGACTAATGTGAGTATTGTATTCATATCATTTTGAGCTCTAAATAAAATGTTAAAGATGATTTAGAGCTTACATGTCAAGTTGATCATCTAATTAAAATGATCATTCTAAACTGATCATTGGTGCTTATTGAGCAAAGGTTTACAAATGGAGCATAATGGATGGCATCAAGCAGTGTGGGATAGATTGGATTGCATGGAGGCATTGTCGTAGCTATTTTGGTCTTAAATTCACGATATATAAATATGCAGCTAGTTTAACGTGGGCGTTTGATTTGTGTCATTCTGAACTCTAAATCAAAGTTACAAACAATTTAGTGAGGACATGTCATATTTATCAGCTAGTTAAATTGATCTTTCTAAAATGATCATAGGTGCTCATGGAACAAAGGTTTAGCAATGAAGCATAATCCATTGTATCCCGCAGTTTGGGATACATTGGATTACTTGGAGGCATTTTCGTAGCTCTTTCACTCTCAAATGTGGTCACAATACAGAAAAATTGAGCTAGATTATGTGCGCGTTGGATTCATGTGAGTTTTAGCCTAAATCAATTTTTAAAGACAATTTAGTGCGGACATGTCAAGTTGATTAGGTAGTTAAAATGAACATTCTAAAGTGATCATTGGTGCTCATTAAGTAAAGGCGTATAAATGAAGCATAATGCATGGCATCACGTAATTTGGGATAGATTGGATTACTTGGAGGTTTAATCGTAGCTATTTCGGTTTTAAATTTTTTCACAACATAGAATACCGAGGTAGCTTAACGTGGGCGTTGGATTTGTGTCATTCTGAACTCTAAATTAAAAGTTATAGACAATTTAGTGAGGACATGTCAAATTTATCGGACAACTAAATTGATCATTCTAAACTGATCATTGGTGCTCCTTGAGTAAAGGCTTATAAATGAAGGATAATGCATGGCATCACACAGTTTGGGATACATTTGATAACTTGGAGGCTTTCTCCTAGCTCTTTCGGTCTCAAATGTTCTCACAATATAGAAATTGAGCTTGATTAACGTGGCCGTTGGATTCATGTCATTTTGAGCTCTAAATCAAATGTTAAAGACGATTTAGTGTGGACATGTCAGGTTGACCAGCTAGTTAAAATAATCATTCTAAACAGATCATTGGTGCTCCTTGAGCAAAGGTTTATAAATGAAGCATAATGTGTGGTATCCTGAAGTTTGGGATAGATTGGATTACTTGGAGGTGTTGTCGTAGCTATTTTGGTGTTACATTTTGTCACAATATAGAATATTCAGCTAGGTTAACGTGGGTGTTGGATTTGTGTTATTTTCAATTCTAAATCAAACGTTACGAATGATTTCGTACGGAAATGTCAAGTTGATCAGCTAATTAAAATGATAATTCTAAACTTATCATTGGTGCTTATTGAGTAAAGGCGTATAAATGAACCATAATGCATGGCATCACACAATTTGGGATAGATTGGATTACTTGGAGGCTTTGTCGTAGCTATATCAGTCTTAAATTTTATCACAATACAAAATATTGAGCTAGCTTAACGTGGGTGTTGGATTCGTATCATTCTGAACTCTAAATCAAAAGTTACAGACGATTTAGTGCAGAAATGTCAAGTTTAGCGACTAGTTAAATTGATCATTCTAAACTGATCATTGGTGCTCATTGAGCAAAGGTTTACAAATGAAGCATAATGCATGCAATTACACAGTTTAAGATAGATTGGATTATTTAGAAGCTTTGTTGTAGCTATTTAATTCTTAAATTTGATCACAATATAAAAAATTGAGGTAGCTTAAAATGGTCGTTGGATTCGTGTCATTCCGAACTCTAAATCAAAAGTTATGAAAGATTTGGAGCGGACATGTCAAGTTGATCGGAAAGTTAAAATGATCATTCTATACTGGTCATTGGTTCTCCTTGATTAAAGGCCAATAAATGAAGCATAATGCATGGCATCACGCAGTTTGGGATACATTGGATTACATGGAGGCTTTGTAGTAGATCTTTCAGTCTCAAACGTTATCACAATATTGAAAATTGAGCTATCTTAATGTTAGCGTTGGACTCATCTCACTTTGAGTTCTAAATTAAAAGTTAAAGATGATTTATTGCGGACATGTCAAGTTGGTCAGCTAGTTAAAATGATCATTTTAAGCTGATCATTGGTGCACCTTGAGTAAAGGCTTATAAATGAAGCATAAGGCATGGCATCACGCAATATTGAAAATTCCCAATATTGATAGATTGGATTACTAGGAGGCTTTATCATAGCTGTTTCGGTTTTAAATTTTGTCCCAATATTGAAAATTCCCAATATTGAAAATTGATCTAAATCAAAAGTTACGCACGATTTAGTGAGGACAAGTCACGTTGATCGGTCAGTTAAATTGATCATTCTAAATCGATAATTCTAAACTTATAATTCTAAACTAATCATTAGTGTTCCTACAGAAATGGCTTATAAATGAATCATAATGCATGGCATCATGCAGATTAGGTTAGATTGGATTTCTTGAAGGCTTTATGGTAGCTCTTTCCATTTAAAATGTTGTCACGATATTGAAAATTAAGCTAGCTTAACGTGGGCGTTGGATTTGTGTCATTCCGAACTCTAAATCAAAAGTTACAAAAAATTTAGTGCAGAAATGTCAAGTTGATCGGCCAGTTAAAGTGATCATTCTAAACTGATCATTAGTGCTCCTTGAGTAAAGGTTTATAATTGAAGCATAATGCATGGCATCACGCATTTTAGGATAGATTGGATTACTTGAATGCTTTGTTGTAGCGCTTACCGTTTTAAATGTTGTCATAATATAGTAAATTGATCTAGCTAAATATAGGCATTGGATTAGTGTGATTCCGAACTCTAAATCAAAAGTTACAGATGATTTAGTGCGAGCTTCTCAAGTTTATCATTTAGTTAAATTGATCATTCTAAAATAATCAAAATTGATCATGTTATTTTGAGCTCCAAATCAAAAGTTAAAGACGATTTGGTGCGGACATGGCAAATTGATCAGCCAGTTAAAAGTCCATTGGTGCTCCTTGAGTAAAGGCTTATAAATAAAGCATAATGCATGGCATCGCACAATTTTGGATAGATTGGATCATTTGGAGGCTTATTCATTGCTATTTTGGTCTTAAAGTTTATCACAATATAGAAACTTTAGCTAACTAATGTGCGTGTTGGATTCATGTCATTTTGAACTATAAATCAAAAGTTATGGACGATTTAGTGTGGACATGTCAAGTTGATCAGCCAGCTAAAATGATCAATCTAAACTGATCATTGGTGCTCTTTAAGTAAAGGCTTATAAATGAAGCATAATGTATGGCATCACACAGTTTGGGATACATTGGATTGCTTGAAGACTTTGGCGTAGCTCTTTTAGTATCAATTGTTGTCATAGTATAGAAAATTGAGCTAGCTTAACGTGGGCGTTGGAATCGTGTAATTCCGAACGGTATATCAAAAGTTACGGACGCTTTAGTGCGGACATGTCAAGTTTATGGGTCAGTTAAAATGATCATTCTAAACTGATCATTGGTGCTCATTGCGTAAAGGCTTATAAATGAAGCATAATGCATGGCATCACACTGTTTGGGATATATTGGATTACTTGGAAGCTTTTCGTAACCCTTTCAGTCTTAAATGTTGTCACAAAAAGGAAAATTGAGGTACCTTAACATGGACGTTTGACTCATGTTATTTTGAGCTCTAAATCAAAAGTTAAAGATGATTTACTGTGGACATGTCAAGTAGAGCGGCCAGTAAAATGATAAATCTAAACTCACTATTGGTGCTCATTGAGTAAAGGCTTATGAATGAAGGATAATGCATGACATCATACAGTTTGGGATACATTGGATTATTTGGAGGCTTTTACGTACCTCTTTTAGTCTCCAATGTTGTCACAATATGGAAAATTGACCTAGTTTAACGTGGGCATTGGACTCATGTCATTTTGAGCTCTAAATCTAACGTCAAAGATGATTTAGTGCGGACAATTCCAATTGATCAGCTAGTTAAAATGATCATTCTATACTAATCATTGGTGCTCCTTGATTAAAGGCTTATAAATGAAGCATAATGCATGGCATCTCATAGTTTGGAATAGATTGGATTACTTGGATGATGTGTCATAGCTATTTCCGTCTTAAATTTTGTAACTATATAGAAAAGTTAGCTAGCTTAACGTGGGCGTTAGATTCGTGTCATTTTGAACTCTTAATTAAAAGATACGGACGATTTAGTGCAAATATTTCAAGTTGATCGGCCAGTTAAAATGATCATTCTAAACTGATCAGTGGTGCTCTTTGAGTAAAGGTTTTGAAATGAAGCAAAATGAATGGAATCACGCAGTTTGGGATACATTGGATAACTTGGAGGCTTTTTCGTAGCTCTTTCAGTCTTAAATGTTGTAACAATATAGAACATTAAGGTAGCTTTACGTGGGCGTTGGATTCGTATCATTCTGAACTCCAAATCAAAAGTTACTGACGATTTAATGCGGACATGTCAAGTTGATCGCCCAGTTAAAATGATCATACTAAAGGAATCATTGCTTCTCTTTAAGTAAAAGCTTATAAATGAAGCATAATGCAAGGCATCACGCAGTCTAGGATACATTGGATTATTTGGAGGCTTTTACGTACCTCTTTCAATTTTAAGTGTTATCTCAATATGGAAAATTGAGCTAGTTTAACGTGGGTGCTGGACTGATGTCATTCTGAGATCTAAATCAAGCATTAAAGACGATTTACTGCGGGCATGTTAAGTTGATCAGCTAGTTTAATGATCATTCTAAACTTATCATTGGAACTTCTTGAGTAAAGGCTTATAAATGAATCATAATGCATGACATCTCACAATTTGGAATAGATTGGATTACTTGGAAGCTTTGTCGTAGCTCTTTCTGTCTTAAATTTTGTCACTATATAGAAAATTGAGCAAGCTTAACGTGGACGTTGGGTTCGTGTCAGTTTGAAGTCTAAGTCAAAAGATATGGAGGGTTTAGTGTAGACATGTCAAGTTGATCGGCTAGTTAAAATGATCATTCTAAACTAATCATTGGTGCTCCATGAGTAATGGCTTATAAATGAAGCAAAATGCATGGCATCACGCATTTTGGGATAGATTGGATTACTTGGAAGCCCTTTCATTGCAATTTTGGTCTTAAATATTGTCACTATATAGAAAATTGAGCTAGCTTAACGTGTGCGTCGGATTCGTGTCACTTTGAACTCTGAATCACAAGTTACGGACGATTTATTTCGAACATGTCAAGTTGATCGGCAAGTTAAAATGATCATTCTAAACTGATCATTGGTGCTCCTTGAGTAAAGGCTTATAAATGAAGCATAGTGCATGGCTTTACGCAGTGTGGGATACAGTGGATTACTTGGAGCCTTTTCGTAGCTCTTTCAATCTCAAATGTTGTCACAATATGAAAACTTGATCTAGCTTAATGTGGACGTTGGACTCATGTTATTTTGAGCTCCAAATCAAAAGTTAAAGAAGATTTAGAGCGGATGTGTCAAGTTGATTAGATAGTTAAAATGATCATTCTAAACTGATCATTGGTGCTCCTTGAGTAAAGGCTTATAAATGAAGCATAATGCATGGCATTACGCAGTTTTGGGATACATTGGTTAACTTGGAGGCTTTGTCGTAGCTCTTTCAGTCTCAAATGAAGCATAATGAGTGGCATCACGTAGTTTAGGATAGAATGAAATTCTTCTAGCTTAACGTGGGCGTTGGATTCGTGTCATTCTGAACTCTAAATCAAAAGTTACAGCGATTTAGTGCGGACATGTCGAGTTGATCGGCCATTTAAAATGATAATTCTAAACTTATCATTGATGCTCCTTGAGCAAAGGCTTATAATTGAAGCATAAAAGGCTTATAATTGAAGCATAATGCATGGCATAACGCAGTTTGGGATTCATTGGATTAGTTGGGGCTTTGTCGTAGATCATTCAGTCTCAAATGTTGTCACAATATTGAAAACTAAGCTAGATTAACGTGGGTGGTTGATTCTTGTCATTTTGAGCTCTAAATTAAATGTTAAAGACGATTTAGTGTGGACGTGTCAAGTTGATCAGCTAGTTAAAATGATTATTCTAAACTGATCATTGATGCTTATCGAGAAAAGATTTAAAAATGAAGCATAATGCATGGCATCATGCAGTTTGGGATAGATTGGATTACTTGGATGCTTTTTCATAGCTATTTCGGTCTTAAAATTTGTCACAACATAGAATATTGAGTTACCTTAACATGGGTGTTTTATTCGTGTCATTTTGAACTCTAAATCAAAAGTTACCGACGGTTTAGTGCGGACATTGAATGACCAATGAAAAGGATAATTCTAAACTAATCATTGGTACTCCTTGAGTAAAGGCTTATAAATGAAGCATAACGCATGGCATCACGTAGTTTGGGATAGATTGGATTTCTTGTAGGTTTTTTCATAGCTGTTTTGGTCTTAAATTTAATCAAAATTTAGAAATCTGAGTTAGCTTAACGTGGGTGTTGGATTCGTGTCATTCTAAACCGTAAATCAAAAGTTACGAACGATGTAGTGCTGACATGTCAAGGTTATTGGATAGTTAAAATGATAATTCTAAACTCATCATTGGTGCTCATTCAGCAAAGGTTTACAAATGAAGCATAATCCATTGCATCTCGTAGTTTGGGATAGATTGGAATACCTTGAGGCTTTGTCATAGAAATTTCGATCTTAAATGTTGTCACAATATAGAGAATTTTAACCTGGCATTGGATTCATGTCATTTTGAACTATAAATCAAGAGTAACAGATGATTTAGTGCGGATATGTAAACTTTTATCGGCATGGCATCATGCAGTGTGGAATAGATTGGATTACTTGGAGGCTTTGTCATAGATATTTGGTCTTACATTTAATCACAATATAGAAATCTGAGGTAGCTTAACGTGGGCGTTAGATTCATATCATTCTTTACTTTAAATCAAAAGTTACGGACGATTTAGTGTAGACATGTAAAGTTGATCAGCCACTTAAAATGATAATTCTAAATGGATCAATGGTGCTCATTGAGAAAATGCTTATAAATGAAACATAATGCATGGCGTCACGCAGTTTGGGATAGATTGGATTACTGGAGGATTTGTCATAGCTATTTTGGTTTTTAAATTTAATCACAATATAGAAATCTGAGCTAGCTTAATGTGGGCGGTAGATTCGTGTCACTCTAAACTCTAAATTAAAAGTTGAAGATTATGTAGTGCGGATATGTCAAGTTGACCGGTCAGTTAAAATGATAATTCTAAACTGATCATTGGTGCTCATTCAGCAAAGGTTTACAGATGAAGCATAATCCTTGGGATCATGTAGTTTGGGATAGATTAGATTATTTGGCGGCTTTTTCGTAGCAATTACGGTCTTAAATGTTGTCAAAATATAGAGAATTCAGCTAGATTAACGTGGGCATTGGATTCATGTCATTTTGAACTCTAAATCAAAAATTTATTGGCTACTTAAATTAATCATTCTAAAGTGATCAACGGTGCTCATTGAGCAAAGGTTTACAAATGAGGTATAATGCATGACATCATGAAGTTTGGAATAGATTGGATTAAAAGGAGGCTTTGTCGTAGATATTTTGGTCTTAAATTGTGTCACAATATTGAAAATTGAGCTAGCTTAACGTGAACGTTGTAGTCGTGTCCTTTTGAACTCTAAATCAATAGTTACGAACGATTTAGTGGGGACAAGTCAAGTTCATTGGCCAGTTAAAATGATCATTCTAAACTGATCATTGGTGTTCCTTGAGTAAGGGATTATAAATGAAGCATAATGCAAGGCATCACACAGTTTGGAATACATTTGATTACTTAGAGGCTTTGTCGTAGCTCTTTCAGTCATAAATGTTGTAACAATATTGAAAATTGAGATAGATTAACATGGGCACTGGATTCATGTCATTTTTAGCTCTAAATCAAATGTTAAAGATGACTTTAGTGCGGATATGTCAAGGTCATCATCTAGTTCAAATAATCATTCTAAATTGATCATTACTCCTCATTGAGCAAATGTTTACAAATGAAGCCTAACGCATGGCATCACGCAGTTGGGGATATATTGGATTGCTTGGAGATTTTTTCGTAGCTATTTCGTTCTTAAATTTAATCACAATATAGAAAAATAAGCTAGATTAAAGTGGACGTTTGATTCGTGTCATTTTGAACTCTAAATCAATAGTTACGGACGATTTAGTGTAGACATGTCAAGTTGATCGGCCAGTTAAAATGATAATTTCTAAACTGATAATTGGTGTTCCTTGGCTAAAGGCTAACAAATGAAGTATAATGCATGGCATCAAGCAATTTGGGATACATTGGATTACTTGGAAGCTTGTTCGTAGCTCTTTCAATCGTAAATGTTGTCACAATATTGAAAATTGAGCTAGATTAACATGGGCGTTGCATTCAATGTCATTTTGAGCTCTAAACCAATGATAAAGACTATTTAGTTCAGACATGTCAAGTTTATCAGCTAGTTAAAATGATCATTTCTGCTCACTGAGCAAAGGTTTACAAATAACGCATAATGCATGACATTACGGAGTTTGGGATAGATTGGATTACTTGCCGATTTGCCATAGCTATTTCGGTCTTTAATTTTGAGACAATGTAGAATATTGAGCTAGCTTAACGTGGTCGTTGGATTTGTGTCATTATGAACTCCAAATCAAAAGTTACAAACGATTTAGTGCGGACCTGTCAAGTTCATCGGTCAGTTAAAATGACCATTCTAAACTGATCATTGGTGTTCCTAGAGTAAAGGCTTATAAATGAAGCATAATGCATGACATCATATAGTTTGGGATACATTGGATTACTTGGAGGCTTTATCGTAGATTTTTCACTACCAAATATTATAACAATATTGAAAATTGGGCTATATTAACATGGCCGTTGGATTGATGTCATTTTGAGCTCTAAATCAAATATTAAAGACGAATTAGTGCGAATATGTCAAGTTGATCAGCTAGTTAAATGATCATTCTAAATTGATCATTGGTGCTCATTAAGGAAATGTTTACAAATGAAGCATAACGCTTGGCATCACGCTGTTTGGGATAGATTCGATTGTATGGAGGTTTTGTCGTAGCTATTTGGTTCTTAAATTTAATGACAATACAGAAAATTGAGCTAGCTTAACGTGGGCATTGGATTTATGTCATTATGAACACTAAATCAAAAGTTACGGACGATTTAGTGGCGACATGTCAAGTTGATCGTCCATTTAAAATGATCATTCTAAACTGATCATTGGTGCTTCTTGAGTAAAGGCTTATAAGTGAAGCATAATGCAGGGCATTACGCAGTTTTGGGATACATTGGATTACTTGGAGGCTTTTTTGTAGCTCTTTCAGTATCAAATGTTGTCACAATATTGAAAATTGAGCTAGATTAACATGGGCATTGGATTCATGTCATTTTGAGCTCTAAACCAAATCTTATATATGATTTAGTGTGGACATGTCAAGTTGATCAGCTAGTTAAAATGATCATTCTAAGTTGATCATTGCTGCTCATCGAGAAATGGTTTACAAATGAAGCATAATGCATGGCATCATGCAGTTTGGGATATATTGGATTACTTGGACGCTTTCTCATAGAAATTTTGGTCTTTAATTCTGTCACAATGTAAAATATTGAGCTAGCTTAACGTGGGTGTTGGAATCGTGTCATTCTGAACTCTAAATCAAAAGTTACAGACGATTTAGTGCAAACATGTCGAGTTCATCGGCCAGTTAAAATGATCATTCTAAACTGATCATTGGTGTTCATTAAGTAAAGGCTTATAATGAAGCGTAATGCAGGGTATCACACAGTTTTGGATTCATTTGATTACTTGGAGGATTTGGCGTAGCTCTTTCAGTCTCAAATGTTGTAACAGTATTTAAAATTGAGATAGATTAACACGTGTATTGGATTCATGTCATTTTGAGCTGTAAATCAAATGTTAAGGACGATTTAGTGCGGATATGTCAAGTTGATCAGCTAGTTAAAATGAACATTCTAAATTGATCATTGGTGTTCATTGAGCAAAGGTTTACAAATGAATCATAACGCATGACATCACACAGTTTGGGATAGATTGGATTACTTAGAGGTTTTCGTTCTTAAATATAATCACAATATAGAAAACTAAGCTACCTTAACATGGACGTTGGATTCGTGTCATTCTGAACTCTAAATCAATAGTTACAGACGATTTATTGCGGACATGTCAAGTTGATCGGCCAGTTAAAATGATAATTTCTAAACTGATCATTGGTGTTCCTTGAGTAAAGGCTAACAAATGAAGTAGTGTAAAGGCTTATAAATCAAGCATAATGCATGACATAACACAGTTTAGGATACATTGGATTACTTGGAGGCTTGTTCGTAGCTCCTTCAGTTTTAAATGTTGTCACAATATTGAAAATTGAGCTAGATTAACATGGGTGTTGGATTCATGTCCTTTTTCACTCTAAACCAAATGTTAAAGACGATTTAGTTCATACATGTCAAGTTGATCAGCTAGATAAAATGATCATTCTAAACTGATCATTGCTGCTCATTGAACAAAAGTTTACAAATAAAGCATAATGCATGGCATTACAGAGTTTGGGATAGATTGGATTACTCGCCGCTTTTTCGTAGCTATTTTGGTCTTTAATTTTGTCAAAATGTAGAATATTGAGCTAGCATAACGTGGGGGTTGTATTTGTGTCATTCTAAACTCTAAATCAAAAGTTACAGACGATCTAGTACGGACATGTCAAGTTCATTTGCCAGTTAAAATGATCATTCTAAACTGATCAATGCTATTACTTGAGTAAAGGCTTATAAATGAAGCATAATGCATGGCATCACACAATTTGGGATACATTGAATTACTTTGAGGCTTTGTCATAGCTCTTTCAGTCTCAAAAATTGTAACATTATTGAAAATTGGGTAGATTAACGTGGTCGTTGGATTCATGTCATTTTGAGCTCTAAATCAAATGTTAAAGACGATTTAATGCGAATATGTCAAGTTGATCTGCTAGTTAAAATGATCTTTCTAAATTGAACATTGGTGCTCATTGAGCAAAGGATTACAATTGAAGCATAATGCATGACATCACATAATTTGGGATAGATTGGATTACTTGGATGCATTTTCATAGCTATATTGTCCTTAAATTTAATCACAATATTGAAAACTGAGCTATCTTAATGTGGGCGTTGAATTCGTGTCATTATGAACTCTAAATCAAAATTTACGGACGATTTAGTGCGGACATGTCAAGTTGATCGTCCAGTTAAAATAATCATTCTAAACTTATCATTGGTGCTCATTGAGAAAAGGTTTACAAATGAAACATAATGCATGGCATCACGAATTTTGGGATAGATTAGATTACTTGGAGGACTTGTCATAGTTCTTTCACTCTGAAATTTTGTCACAATATTGAAAATTAAGCTAGATTATCATGGGCGTTGGATTCATGCTATTTTAAGCTTTAAATCAATTGTTAAATATGATGTAGTGCGGACATTTCAAGTTGCTCACCAAGTAAAAATGATTATTCTAAACTGATCATTACTTCTTATCGAGCAAAGATTTACAAATGAAGCATAATGCATGACATCATGCAGTTTGGGATAGATTAAATTACTTGGATGCTATGTCATGGCTATTTTGGTCTTAAACTTTGTAACAATATACAATATTGAGCTAGCTTAATGTGAATGTTTGATTCGTGTCATTCTGAACTCTAAATCAAAAGTTACATACGATTTACTACAGACATGTCAAGTTGATCAAACAGTTAAAATGATAATTATAAACTGATTACTGGTGCTCCTTCAGTAAAGGCTTATAAATGCAGCATCATGCACGGCATTACGCAGTTTGGGATACATTGGAATAATTTGAGGCATTGTCGTAGCTATTTTGGTCGCAAATGTTGTCACAATATAGAGAATTGATCTAGCTATACGTGGGCATTTTTTTACTCTAAATAAAAAATTACAGACGATTTAGTGTGGACATGTATTGTTTATCAGCTACATAAATTAACTATTCTAAACTGATCATCAGTGCTCATCGAGGAAAGGCTTACAAATGAAGCATAATGCATGGTATCATGCAGTTTTTGATAGATTGGACTTCTTAGAGGCTTTGTCCTAGCTATTTCAGTCTTAAATTTAATCACAATATAGAAACATGTGCTTGCTTAACGTGGGCTTTGAATTTTGTCATTGTGAGCTGTAAATCAAACATTACGCACGATTTAGTGCGGACATCTCAGGTTGATCAGCTAGTTAAAATGATAATTCTAAACTGATCACTGGTGCTCCTTGAGCAAAGTCTTATAAATGGAGCATAATGCATGGCATCACACAGTTTGGGATACATGTCATTTTGAGCACTAAAAAAATGTTAAACATGATTAAGTGCAGACATTTCAAGTTGATCAGCTGGTTAAACTGATCATTCTAAACAGATCATTGCTTCATCGAGCAAAGGTTACAAATGAAGCATAATGTGTGGCATCATGCAGTTTGGGATAAATTGAAATACTTGGACGCTTTGTCGTTGCTAATTTGGTCTTTAATTTTTTCACAATGTAGAATATTGAACTAGCTTAACGTGGGCGTTGGATTCGTGTCATTCTGAAATCTAAATCAAAAGTTACGGACAATTTAGTGCGGACATGTCAAGTTCATCGGCCAAGTAAATATGATCATTTTAAACTGATCATTGGTGCTACTTGAGTAAAGGCTTATAAATGAAGCATCATGCATGACATCATGCAGTTTGGGATACATTGGAGTACTTGGAGGCTTTGTCGTATCTCTTTCAGTCTCAAATGTTATCACAATATTGAAAATTGGAATAGATTAATGTGTCTGTCGGATTCATGTCATTTTGAGCTCTAAATCAAATGTTAAAAACGATTTAGTGCGGAAATATCAAGTTGATCATCTATTTAAAATAATCATTCTAAATTGATCATTGGTCCTCATTGAGCAATGGTTTACAAATGAAGCATTATGCATGGCATTCACGCAGTTTGGGATAGATTGGATTACTTGGAGGCTTTGTCGTAGCTATTTTGGTATTAAATTTCTTCACAGTATAGAAAACTTAGCTAGCTTAATGTAGGTGTTGGATTCCGGTCATTCTGAATTCTAAATCAATAGTTACAGACGATTTAGTGCGGACATGTCAAGTTGATCGACCAGTTAAAATGATAGTTCTAAAATGATGGTTGGTGCTCCTTGAGTATAGGCTTATAAATCAAGCATAATGCATGGCATCACGCAGTTTGGGATATATTGGATTACTTGGAGGCTTTGTCGTAGCTTTTTGAGTCTCAAATGTTGTCATAAAATTGAAAATTGAGCTAGATTAACATGGCGTTCGATTCATGTCATTTTAAACTCTAAATCAAATGTTAAAGACAATTGAATGCGAAGATGACAAGTTGATCTGCTAGTTAAAAAGGTCATTCCAAACTGATCATTGTTGCTTATTAAGCAAAGGTTTACAAATGAAGCATAAGATATGGCATCACGAAGTTTGGGATAGACTGAATTACTTGGATGCTTTGTCATAGCTCTTTCGATCTTTAATTTTGTAATAATGTAGAATATTGAGCTAGCTTAACGTGGAGGCTTGATTCCTGTCATTCGTAACTCTAAACCAAAAGTTACAGACGATTTAGTCTGCACATTTCTAGTTCATCAACCAGTTAAAATGATCATTCTAAACTGATCATTGGTTCTCCATGAGTAAAGGCCTACAAATGAAGCATAATGCATGAAATCACGCAGTTAGGGATACATTGGATTACTTGGGGGATTTTGCGTAGCTTTTTCAGTCTCAAATGATGTCACAGTATTGAAAATTGAGCTAGATTAATGTGGCCGTTGGATTCATGTCATTTTGAGCTCTAAATCTAATGTTAAAGACGATTCGGTGCTGACACGTCAAGTTGATCAGCTAGTTAAAATGATCATTCTAAACTAATCATTGCTGTTCATCGCGCAAAGTTTAATAAATGAAACATAATGCATGACATCACGCAGTTTGGGAAAGATTGGATTACTTGAACTCTTTGTTGTAGCTAATTCGGTCTTAAATTTAATCACAATATAGAATATTTAGCTAGCTTAACGTGGGCATTGAATTCGTGTCATTCTGAACTCTAAATCAAAAGTTACGAACGATTTATTGCGGATATGTCAAGTTCATCGGCCTGTTAAAATGATCATTCTAAACTTATCACTGGTTCTCACTAAGTAAAGGCTTATAAATGAATCAAGCAGTTTGGGATACATTGGATTACATTTAGGCTTATTCGTAGCTTTTTCAGTCTCAAATGTTGTCACAATATTGAAAATTCAGCTAGATTAACGTGGCCATTAGATTCATGTCATTTTGAGCTCTAAATAAAATGTAAAAGGCAATTTAGTGCGGGTATGTCAAGTTGATCAGCTATTTAAAATGATGATTCCAAACTGATCATTGGTACTCATTAAGCAATGGTTTACAAATGAAGCATTATGCATGACATCACGCATTCTTGAAAAGATTGGATTGCTTGGACGCTTTGTCGCGGCTATTTCAGTCTAAAATTTATTAAGAATATAGAAAACTGACATAGCTTAAGGAGGCGTTGGATTCGTGTCATTTTGAACTCTAAATCAATATTTACGGACGATTTAGTGCACACATGTCAAGTTGATTAGCCAGTTAAAATGATATTCTAAACTTATCACTGGCGCTGCTTGAGTAATGGCCTATAAATGAAGCATAATACATGGAGTCAAGCTGTTTGGGATCTTTTGTATTACTTGGAGGCTTGTTCGTAGCTCTTTCAGTCTCAAATGTTGTACCAATATTGAAAATTGAGCTAGATTAACATGGGCGTTTGACTCATGTTATTTTGAGCTCTAAACCATATGTTAAAGACACTTTAGTGCGGACATGTAAAGTTGATCTGATAGTTAAAATGGTCATTCTAAACCGATCATTGTTGCTCATTGAGCAAAGGTTTACAAATGAAGCATAACGCATCACATCACGCAGTTTGGGATTGATTAGATTACTTGTAGGTTTTGTCGTAGCTATTTTGTTCTTAAATTTAATCACAATATAGAAAACTGAGCTACCCTAACGTGGATGTTGGATTCGTGTCGTTCCGAAACTCTAAATCAATAGTTACGGACGATTTAGTACGGACATGTCAAGTTGATCGGCTACTTAAAATAATAATTTCTAAACTGATCATTGTTGCTGCTTGAGTAAAGCCTTATAAATGAAATATATTGCATGGCATCATGCGGTTTGTGATACATTTGATTACTTGGAGGCTTTGTCGTAACTCTTTCTGTCTCAAATGTTATCACAAAATTGAAAATTGGGATAGATTAACGTGCCCGTTGGATTCATGTCATTTTGAGCTCTAAATCAAATGTTAAAGACGATTTAGTTTGAAAATTTCAAGTTGACCAGCTATTTAAAATGAACATTTAAAACTGATCATTGGTGCTCATTGAGCATTGGTTTACAAATAAAGCATATTACATGACATCACGCAGTTTGGGATAGATTGGATTTCTTGGAGGCTTTGTCATAGCTATTTTGGTCTTTAAATCATTCACAATATAGAAAACTGAGCTAGATTAACGTGGACATTGGATTCGTGTCATTCTGAACTCTAAATCAATAGTTAAGGACGATTTAGTGCGTACATGTAAACTTCATCGAACAGTTAAAATTATTGTTCTAAACTTATCATTGGTGCTACTTGTGTAAAGGCTTATAAATCATGCATAATGCATGACATAACACAGTTTGGGATACATTGGATTACTCGGAGGCTTTGTCGTAGCTCTTTCATTCTCAAATATTGTAACAATATTGAAAATTGGGCTATTTTGGTCCTAAATTTGTCATAATATAGAATATTGAGCTAGCTTATGTGGGCGTTGGATTTGTCTCATTCTGAACAATAAATATAAAGTTACAGATGATTTAGTGCGGACATGTCAAGTTGATAGTCCATTTAAAATGATCATTTTAAACTGATCATTAGTGCTCCTTGAGTAAAAGCTTATAAATGAAGCATAATGCATGGCATCACGCTGTTTGGGATATATTGGATTACTTGGAGTCTTTGTTGTAGCTCTTTCATTCTCAAATGTTGTCACAATATTGAAAATTGAGCTTGATTAACGGGGCCATTGGATTCATGTCATTTTGAACTATAAATCAAATGTTACAGACGATTTAGTGCGGACATGTCATGTTGGTCAGCTAGTTAAAATGATCATTATATATTGATTATTGGTGCTCATTGATTAAAGGTTTACAAATGAAGCATAATGCATGCCATCACGCAGTTTGGGATAGGTTTGATTACATGGAGGCTTTATCATTGATATTTTGGTCTTAAATTGTTTCACAATATAGATTATTAAGCTAGCTTAATGTGGGCGGTTGATTCATGTCATTTTGAATCCTAAATCAAAATTTATGGACGATTTAGTGCAGACATGTCAAGTTGATCGGACAGTTAAAATGATCATTTTAAACTTATCATTAATGCTCCTTCAGTAAAGGCTTATAAATGAAGCATAATGCATGCCGTCACACAGTTCGGGATACATTGGATTACCTTGGAGGCGTTGTCCTAGCTCTTTCATTCTCAAATGTTGTCATCATACTGAAAATTGAGGTAGATTAACATGGCCGTATTATTTATGTCATTTTGAGCTCTAAATGAAATGTCAAAGACAATTTGGTGCGGACAAGTAGAGTTGATCAGCTAGTTAAAATGATCATTTTAAAGTGATCATCGGGGGTCATTGAGCAAAGGTTTACAAATGACGCACAATGCATGGCATCATGCAGTTTGGGATAAATTGGATTACGAGGAGGCTTTGTCATTGCTATTTCGGTCTTAAATGTTTGTCACAATATAGATTATTAAGCTAGTTTAATGTGGGCGTTGGATTCATGTTATTTTGAAATCTAAATCGAAATGATCATTCTAAACATGTCATTATTGCTCCTTGAGTAAAGGCTTATAAATGAAGCATAATGCATGGCATCACACAGTTTTGGATTACTTGAAGGCTTTGTCTTATCTCTTTCTATCTCAAATGTTGTGACAATATTGAAAAATGAGCTAGATTAATGTGGCTACGGATTTATGTCATTTTATGCTCTAAATCAAATGTTAAAGAAGATGTGGTGCAGTCATGTAGAGTTGATCAGCTAGTTAAAATGATCCTTCTAAAATGGTTATTGGTGTTTATTGAGCAAAGATTTACAATTGAAATAAAATGCATGACATCACACAGTTTGGGATAGATTTGATTACGTGGACGCTTTGTCATAGCTATTTCGGTCCTAAATTTGTCACAATATAGAATATTGAGCTACCTTACATGGACATTGGATTCGTGTCATTCTGTACAATAATAAAAAGTTACGGACAATTTAGTGCGTACATGTCAAGTTGATCGGCCAGTTAAAATGATCATTCTAAACTGATCATTGGTGCCCTCGAGTAAAGGCTTAGAAATGAAGCAGAATGCATGGCATCACAAAGTTTGGGATACATTGGATTACATGGAGGCTTAATCGTAGCTCTTTCAATCTAAAAGTTTGTCACATTATTGAAAATTAAGCTTGATTAACGTGGCCGTTGGATTCATTTCCTCTTTAGATATAAATGAATTTTTACAGGTAGTTAAAATGATCATTCTGTATTGATCATTGGTGCTCATTAATGGTTTGGGATAGATTACAAATGAAGCATAATTAATTGCTTCATATAGTTTGGGATAGATTACATTAGATAGAGGCTTTGACGTAGCTATTTCGGTCTAAAATTTTGTCATAATATTGAATATTGAGCTAGATTAACGTGGCCGTTGGATTAATGTCATTTTGAACTTTAAATCAAATGCTAAAGATGATTTGTTGCGGACATTTCAACCTGATCAGCTAGTTAAAATGATCATTTTAAATTGATCATCGGTGGTCATTGAGAAAAGGTGTACAAATGAATCATAATGCATGGGACCATGCAGTTTGGGATAGATTAGATTACGTGGAAACTTCGTCGTTGTTATTTCGGTCTAAAATTTTTCACAATATAGAATATTAAACTAGCTTAACGTGAGCGTTGGATTCGTGTCATTCGGATCTCTAAATCAAAAGTTATGGACGATTTATTGCGGGCATATCAAGTTGATCGAATAGTTAAAATGATCATTCTAAAATGATCTGGTGCTCCTTGAGTAAGGGCTTATAAATGAAGCATAATGCACGGCATCATGCAATTTGGGATACATTGGATTACTTGGAGGATTTGTCATAGCTTTTTACGTCTCAAATGTTGTTATAAATTGAAAATTGAGCTAGATTAACGTTGTCGTTGGATTTATGTCATTTTGAGCTCTAAATCAAATGTCAAAGATGATTTGGTGCGGAAATGTAGAGTTGATCAGCTAGTCAAAAAGGTCATTCTAAAGTGATCATTGGTGTTCATTGAGCAAAGGTTTACAAATGCAGCATAATGCATGGCATCACGCAATTTGGGATAGATTGGATTACGTGGAGGCTTTATCATAGCTATTTTGGTCTTAAATTTTGTCACAATATAGAATACTGAGCTAACTTAATGTGGGTGTTGTATTCGTGTCATTCTGAAGAATAATTCAAACGTTACGGAAGATTTAATGCGAACATGTCAAGTTTATCGGCTAGTTAAAATGATCATTCTAATATGATCATTGTTGCTCCTTAAGTAAAGAAAATTTAGTGCAGACATGTCAATTTTTTCAGCTAGTAAAAATGATCATTCTAAGCTGATCATTGGTACTCACAGAGCAAAGATTTACAAATGAAGCATAATGCATGGGATAATGCAGTTTGGGATAGATTGGATTAATTGGAGCCTTTGTATTAGCTATTTCAGGCTTAAATTTATTCACAATATAGAATATTCAGCTAGCTTAACGAGGGCATTGGATTCGTGTAATTTTGAACTCTAAATCAAAAGTTACAGACGATTTTTTGCGGACATGTCAAATTGATCGGCGAGTTAAAATGATCATTCTAAACTGGTATTTGCTGCTCCTTGAGTAAAGGCTTATAAGTGAAGCATAATTTTTGGCATCACGCAGTTTGGGAAACATTGGATTACATGGGGGCTTTGTCGTAGCTCTTTCAATTTCAAATGTTGTCACAATATTAAAAATTTAGCTAGATTAATGTGGGCATGGGATTCCTGTCATTTTGAGCTCTAAATCAAATGGTAAAGATGATTTTGTGCGAACATGTCAAGTTGATAAGCTAGATAAAATGATCATTCTAAACTAATCATTGGTGCTCATTGACCAATGGTTTACAAATGAAGCATAATGCATGGCATCACTAAGTTTGGGATAGATTGGATTACGTGGAGGCTTTGTCGTAGCTATTTCAATCTTAAATTATTCCACAATATAGAATATTGAACTAGCTTGATGTGGGAATTTGATTCATGTCATTCTGAACTCTAAATCAAAAGTTATGGATGATTTAGTGCAGATATGTCAAGTTTATCAGATAGTTAAATTGCTCATTCTAAACTGATCATTGGTGCTCATTGAGCAAAGGTTTACAAAGGAAGCATAATGAATGGCACCATGCCGTTTGGCATAGATTGGATTATTTGGAGGCATTTTCATAGCAATTTCGATTTTAAATTTTGTCACAATATAGAATATTTAGCTAGCTTAACGTGGGCGATGGATTAGTGTCATTCTGAACTCTAAATAAAAAGTTATGGACAATTTGGTGCAGACATGTCAAGTTGATCGGCGAGTTAAAACGATCATTCTAAACTGATCATTGGTGCTCATTGAGCAAAGATTTACAAATGAAACATAATGCATGGCAGCATGCAGTTTAACATAGATTGGATTACTTGGAGGCTTTGTCTTACCTATTTCGGTCTTAAATTTTTTCACAATATCGAATATTCAGCTAGCTTAATGTGGGCATTGGGTTTGTGTCATTCTAAACCCTAAATCAAAAGTTACGAATGATTTTTTGCTGACATGTCAAGTTAATCGGCGAGTTAAAATGATCATTATAAACTCGTCATTGCTGCTCCTTGAGTAAAGGCAATAAAGTGTAGCATAATGCATGGCATCACTCAGTTTGGGATACAATGGGATTACATGGGGGTTTTGTCGTAGCTCTTGTATTCTTAAATGTTGTCAGAATATTGAAAATTGAGCTAGATTAATGTGGGCGTTGGATTCATGTCATTTTCATCTCTAAATCATGTGTTAAAAACGATTTAGTGCGGACATGTCAAGTTGATCAGCTAGTTAAAATTATCATTCTAATCTAATCATTGAAGCCCATTGAGAAAAGGTTTAAAAATGAAGCATAATGCATGGCATCGCTAAGTTTGGAATAGATTGGATTACTTGGAGGTTTTGTTGTAAATATTTCAATATTAAAGTTTGTCACTTTATAGAATATTGAGCTAGCTTAATGTGGGCAATGGATTCATGTCATTCTGAACTCTAAATAAAAATTACGGACAATTTAGTGCAAACATGACAATTTTATCGGTTACTTAAATTGATTACTCTAAACTTATCATTGGTGCTCATTGAGCAAATGTTTATAAAGGAAGTATAATGCATAGCTTCACATATTTTGGGATAGATTGGATTACATAGAGGCTTTGTCATAGCTATTTCAGTCTTAAATTTTGTCACAATATAGAATATTCAGCTAGCATAACGTAGGCGTTGGATTCTTGTCATTCTGAACTGTTAAATGTTTACAAAGTTGATCACAAGTTAAAATGATTTTCTAAACTAATAATTGATGCTGCTTGAGAAAAGGCTTATAAATGAAGCATAATGCATGGCATCACACAGTTTCAGATACATTGGATTACTTGGAGGCTTCGTCGTAGCTCTTTCAGTGTCAAATGTTGTCAAAATATTGAAAATTGAGCTAGATTAACGTGGGCATTGGATTCATGTCATTTCATCTTTAGTGCGGACATGTCATGTTGATCAGCTAATTAAAATGATCATTCTAAACTGGTCATTGGTGCTCATTGAGCAAAAGTTTACAATTGAGGCATAATGCATGGTATCACGCAGTTCGGGATATATTGGATTACTTGGAGGCTTTGTCGTTGTTATTTTGGTCTTAAATTTTTTTCACAATATAGGATATTGAGCTAGTTTAACATGGGTGTTGGATTCTTGTCATTCTATACTATATCAAAAGTTACGGACAATTTAGTGCGGACATGTCAAGTTGATCGGCCAGTTAAAATGATCATTATAAACTTATCGTTGCTCCTTGAGTGAAATGAAGCATAATGCATTGCATCAAACAGTTTGGGATACATTGGATTACTTGGACACTTTGACGTAGTTTTTTCAGTCTCAAATGTTGTCACAATATTGAAAATTGAACTAGATTAACATGGGTGTGGATTCATGCCATTTTTAGCTCTAAATCAAATGTTAAATGTGATTTTGTGCGGACATGTCAAGTTGATCATCTAGTTAAAATGATCTTTCTAAACTGATCATTGGTGCCCATTGAGTAAAGTTTTACAAATGAAGCATAATGCATGGCATCATGCAGTTTGGGATAGATTGGATTACTTGGAGGCTTTGTCTTAGCAATTTTGGTCTTAAATTAAATCACAATATAGAAAATTGAGCTAGCTTAACGTGGGCGTTTGATTTGTGTCATTTTGCTAAACCAAAGTTTCGGACAATTTAATTGCGGACATGTCAAGTTGATCGGCAATTTAAAATGATACTTGTAAACTAATCATTGGTGCTCCTTGTGTAAAGGCTTATAAATGAACATTGGATTATTTAGAGGCTTTGTCGTCGCTCTTTAAGTCCTAAATGTTGTCACAATACTAAAAATTGAGCTAGATTATCATGAGCGTTCGATTCTTATAATTTTGATCTCTAAATCAAATATTAAAGATGATTTAGTCCGGACATGTCAAGTTGATCAGGTAGCTAAAATGATCACTCTAACTGATCATTGGTGCCCACTGAAAAAAAGTTTACAAATGAAGCATAACGCATGGCGTCACGTAGTTTGGGATAGATTGGATTACTTGGAGGCTTTGTTGTAGCTCTTTCAATCTTCAATGTTGTCACAATATTGAAAATTGAGCTAGATTAACGTGGGCTTTGGATCATGTCGTTTTGAACTGTAAATAAAACGTTAAAGATGGTTTAGTGCGGATATGTCAAGTTGCTCAGCTAGTTAAAATGATCATTCTAAATTGATCATTGGTGCTCATTGCGCAAAGGTTTACAAATGAAGTATAATGCATGGAATCACACAGTTTGGGATAGACTGGATTATTTGGAGGCTTTGTCGTAGCTATTTCGGAATTAAAATTAATCACAATATACTAAATTGAGGTAGCTTAATGTTGGCGTTATATTCGTATCATTCTGAACTCCAAATCAAAAGTTACGGACCGTTTAGTGCAGATATGTCAAGTTGATCGGCAATTTAAATTGATCATTCTAAACTGATCATTGCTGCTCCTTGAGTAAAGGATTATAAATAAAGGATAATGCATGGCATCATTCTGGACTCTAAATAAAAAATTACGGATTATTTAGTGCATACATGTCAAGTTGATCGGCCAGTTAAAATAATCATTCTAAACTGATCATTGTTGCTCCTTTAGAAAAGGCTTATAAATAAAAGATAATGCATGGCATCATGCAGTTTGGGACACATTTGATTAGTTGGAGGCTTTGTCGTAGCTCTTTCAGTTCAAATGTTGCACAATATTAAAAATTAAGCTATATTAACGTGGGCGTTGGATTTATGTCATTTTGGGCTCTAAATCAAATGTTAAAAACAATTTAGTCCGGAGATTTCAAGTTTATAAGCTTGTTAAAATGATCATTCTAAACTGATCTTTGCTGATTATTGAGTAAAGGTTTCCAAATGAAGCATAATGCATGACATCACGCAGTTTAGGATAGATTGGATTACTTGGAGGCTTTTGTCGTATCTATTCCAATCTTAAATTTAATCACAATATAGAAATTTGAGCTAGCTTAACGTGGGCGTGGGATTCGTGTCATTCTGCTAAATCAAATGTTTTGGACGATTTAATGCAGACATGTCAAGTTGGTCGGCCAATTAAAATGATAATTCTAAATTGATCACTGGTGCTCCTTGTGTAAGGGCCTATAAATGAAGCATAATGCATGGCATCACACAGTTTGGGATACATAGGACTACTTGGAGCCTTTGTCGTGGGTCTTGAAGTCTCTGATGCTGTCACAATACTAAAAATTGAGCTAAATTAACATGGGAATTGGATTCAAGTCATCTTGAGCTCTAAATCAAATACTAAAGACGATTAAGTCCGGACATGTCAAGTTGATCAGTTAGTTAAAATGATCATTCTAAACTGATCATTGGTGCTCGCGGACAAAAGGTTTACAAATGAAGAATAATGCATGGCATCACACAGTTTGAGATAGAATGGCTTACTTGGAGGATTTTTCATAGCTCTTTCAGTCTCAAATGTTGTCACAATAATTAGAATTGGGCTAGATTTACGTGGGCGTTGGATTCATATCATTTTGAGCTCTAAATCAAATGTTAAAGATGATTCAGTGCGGACATGTCAAGTTGATCAGCTAGGTAAAATGGTAATTCTAAGCTGATCATTGGTCGTCATTGAGAAAAGGTTTACAAATGAAGCATAATGCATGACATCACGTAGTTTGGGATTGATTGGATTTTTTTGACGCTTTTTTGTAGTTATTTTGGTTTTAAATTTTATCACAATATAGAATATTAAGCTAGCTTGACGTGGGCGCTGGATTCGTGTTATTTTGAGCTCTAAATCAAATGTTAAAATGATTTATTACGGACATGTCAAGCTGATCAGCTTGTTAAAATGGTCATTCTAAACTGATCATTTGTTCCCATTGAGTAAAGGTTTACAAATGAAGCATAATGTATGACATCACGCAGTTCTGGATCGATTGAATTTTTTGGAGGCTTTGTCGTAGCAATTATGGCGCTAGATTCGTGTCATTATGAACTATAAATCAAAAGTTATAGACGATTTAGTGAGGACATGTCAAGTTCATCGGCGAGTTAAAATGATCATTTGAAACTGCTCATTGGTGCTCCTGTAGTAAAAGCTTATAAATGAAGCATAATGCACGGCATCACGCAGTTTTGGATACATTTGATTACTTCTAGGCTTTGTTGTAGGTCTTTTGGTCACAAATGTTGTCACAATATAGAAAATTAAGCTTGATTAACGTGGTCGTTGGATTAATGTCACTTTGAGCTCTCAATCAGATGTTAAAGACGATTTAGTGCGGAGATGTCTAGTGTATCAGCTAGTTAAAGTGATAATTTTAAACTGATAATTGGTGCTCATTGAGCAACGGTTTACAAATGAAGCATAATGCATGGCATTACGCAATTTGGGATAGATTGGATTTTTTGGAGGCTTTGTCGTATCTATTTCGGTCTTAAATTTTGTCACAATATAGAATATTGAGCTAGCTTGAAGGGGCCGCTTGATTCGTGTCATTCTGAACTCTAAATCAAAAGTTACGGACGATTTAGTGCGGACATGTCAAGTTGATTTGCCTAATAAAATCATCATTCTAAATTCATCATTGGTGCTCCATGAGTAAGGGCTTATAAATGAATCAAAATTCATGGCATCACGCACTTTGGGATACATTGGATTACTTGGATGTTTTGTCGTAGCTCTTTCGGTCTCAATTGTTGCCAAAATATTGAAAATTGAGCTAGAGTAATGGGGCTGTTGGATTCATGTATTTTTGAGCTATAAATCAAATATTAAAGACAATTTAGTGCAGACATGTCAAGTTTATCAGTTAGATAAAATCATCATTCTAAACTGATCACTGGTGCTCATTAAGCAAAGATTTAGAAATTAAGCATAGTGCATGGCATAACGCTGTGAGGGATAGATTGGACTACTTCGAGGATTTGTCGTATCTATTTCGGTGTTAAATTTTGTCACAATTCAGAATATTGAGCTAGTTTAACATAAGCGTTGGATTGATGTTATTTTGAACTCTGAATCAAATGTTAAAAACGATTTAGTGCGGACATGTCAAGTTGATCAGCTAGTTAAAAATAGTCATTCAAAACTCATTTAGCAAAGGTTTACAAATAAGGCATAATGCGTGCATGACGCAGTTTGGGATAGACTAGATTACTTGGATGCTTTGTCGTAGCTATCGGTCTTAAACTTAATCAAAATATACTAAATTGAGGTAGCTTAACGTGGGCGTTGGATTCGTGTCATTCTGAACTCTAAATCAAAAACTTACGGACCATTTAGTGCATACATGTCAAGTTGATCGGCTAGTTAAAATAATCATTCTATATTGATCATTGCTGCTTCTTGTGTAAAGGCTTATAAATAAAGGATAATGCATGGCATCATGTAGTTTGGGATACATTGGATTAGTTGGAGGCTTTTTCGTATCTCTTTCAGTTCAGATGTTGCACAATATTGTAAATTGAGCTAGATTAACGTGGGTGTTGGATTCATGTAATTTTGAGCTCTAAATGAAATGTTAAAAATTATTTAGTGCGCTGATGTCAAGTTTATAAGCTAGTTAAAATGATCATTCTAAACTAATCTTTGCTGCTGATTGAGTAAAGGTTTACAAATGAAGCATAATGCATGGCATCACGAAGTTTGGGATAGATTGGATTATTTCCGCTTTGTCGTAGCTATTTCGGTCTTAAATTTAATCACAATATAGAAAATTGAGCTGCTTAACGTGGATGTTGGATTCATGTCATTCTGCTAAATCAAAATTATTTTAAAGATTTAGTGCGGATATGTCTAGCTTATCAACCAGGTAAAATGATATTTCTAAATTGATCACTGGTACTCCTTGTGTAAAGGCTTATAAATGAAGCATAATGCATGGCATCACACAGTTTGGGATACATTTGACTATTTGGAGGCTTTAACGTGGGTATTTAAGTCTCAAATGTTGTCACAATCCTAAAACTTGAGCTAAATTAAAGTGGGCGTTGGATTCAAGTCATTTTTGAACTCTAAATCAAATGTTAAAGACGATTTAGTATGGACATGTCAAGTTAATCAGCTAGTTAAAATGATCATTCTAAAGTGATCATTGGTGCTTACAGAGAAAAGGTTTTCGAATGAAGCATAATGCATTTCATAACGCAGTTTGAGATAGATTGGATTACTTAGAGGCTTTGTCGTAGCCTTTACAGTCTCAAATGTTGTCATAATAGTAACAATTGAGCTAGATTAACATGGGCGTTAGATTCATGTCATTTTGAGCTCTAAACCAAATGTTATAGACGATTTAGTGCGGGCATGTCAAGTTGATCAGCTAGTTCAAATGATAATTCTAAATTGATCATTGGTGCTCATTGAGCAAAGGTTTATAAATGAAGCATAATGTATGACATCACGAAGTTTGGGTTATATTGGATTTGTTAGAGGCTTTGTCTTAGCTATTTCGGTCTTAAATTTTTCCACAATATAGAATATTGAGCTAGCATGATGTGGGCACTGGATTCATGTCATTCTAAACTCTATATCAAAACTTATGAACGATTAAGTGAGGACATGTCAAGTTGATCGGCCTATTAAATTAATCATTTAAAACTGATCATTAGTGCACCTTGAGTAAAGATTTATAAATGAAGCATAATGCATGGCATCACGCAGTTTGGGATACATTTGATTACTTGGAGGCTTTGTTGAGCTCTTTCGGTCTAAAATAATGTCACAATATAGAAAATTGAGCTTGATTAAGGTGGCCTTTGGATTAATGTCATTTTGAGCTCTCAATCTAATGTTAAAGAAGATTTAGTGCGGACATGTCAAGTACATCAGCTACTGAAAGTGATCATTCTAAACTGACAATTGGTGCTCATTGAACAAAGGTTTACAAATGAAACATAATGCATGGCATCAAGCAGTTTGGGATAGATTGGATTTCTTGGAGGCTTTGTCGTAGCTATTTCGGTCTTAAATTTTGTCACAATATAGAATATTGAGCTAGCGTGATGTGGGCGATTGATTCGTGTAATTCCAAACTGTAAATGAAAAGTTTTGGACGATTTAGTGTGGACATGTCAAGTTGATAAGCTAGTTTAAATGGTCATTCTAAACTGATCATTGGTGCCCATTAAGCAAAGGTTTACAAATGAAGCATAATGCACGACATCACGCAGTTTGGGATAGATTGGATTTGTTGGAGGTTTTTTCGTAGCTCTTTCTGTCTCAAATTTTGTCAAAATATTGAAAATTGAGCTAGATTAACGTGGCTGTTGGATTCATGACATTTTGAGCTCGAAATCAAATATTAAAGTCGATTTAGTGCATACATGTCAAGTTCATCAGCTAGTTATAATGATCGTTCTAAACAAGTCATTGGTGCTCATTGAGCAAAGGATTAGAAATGAACCATAATGCATGGCATAACGCTGTTTGGGATAGATTGGACTACTCAGAGGCATTCTAGTAGCTAATTTGGTGTTAAATTTTGTGACAATATAGAATATGATCTAGTTTAACATAAGCGTTTTTTGGAATAGATTGGATTCATGTTATTTTGAACTCTGAATCAAATGTTAAAGACAATTTAGTGCGGAAATGTCAAGTTGATCAGGTAGTAAAAATGGTCATTCTAAACTGATCATTGGTGCTCATTTAGCAAAGGTTTACAAAAGAAGCATAATGCATGGCATCACGCAGTTTAGGATAGATTAGATCATTTGGAGGCCTTGTCGTAGCTATTTCGGTCTTAAATTTTGTCACAAGATAGAATGTTGAGCTAGCTTGATGTGGGGGTTTGATTCGTGTCATTTTGAATTATAAATCAAAATTCTTGGACGATTTAGTGAGGACATGTCAAGTTGATCGGCCAGTTTAAATGATCATTCCAAAGTAAGCATTAGTGCTCCTTGAGTAATGGCTTATAAATGAAGCACAATGCATGGCATCACGCAGTTTGGGATACATTTGATTATTTAAAAGGCTTTGTCGTATCTTTTTCGGTCTCAAATGTTGCCACGATATAGAAAATTTAGCTTGATTAACGGGTCGTTGGATTCATGTCATTTTGAGCTCTAAATCAAACATTAAACATGATTTAATGCGGACATGTCAAGTTTATCAGATAGTTAAAATGATCATTATAAATTGATCATTGGTGCTCATTAATCAAAGGTTTAGAAATAAAGCATAATGCATGGCATAACGCTGTTTGAGATAGATTGGATTCATGTTATTTTAAGCTCTGAATCAAATGTTAAAGACGATTTATTGTGCAAATGTCAAGTTGATCAGCTAGTTAAAATGGTCATTCTAAACTAATCATTGGTGCTAATTTAGCAAAGGTTTACAAAAGAAGCATAATGCATGGCATCAAGCAGTTTGGGATAGATTGGATCATTTGGAGGCCTTGTCGTAGCTGTTTTGTTTTAAATTTTGTCACAATATATAATGTTGAGCTAGCTTGACGTGAGCGTTGGATTCGTGTAATTCTGATCATTTGGAGGCCTTGTCGTAGCTGTTTTTGTTTTAAATTTTGTCACAATATATAATGTTGAGCTAGCATGACGTGAGCGTTGGATTCGTGTAATTCTGAACTATAAATAAAAAGTTGGGGACGATTTAGTGAGGACATATCAAGTTGATCGGCCAGTTAAAATGATCATTCTAAAGTGAGCATTAGTGCTCCTTGAGTAATGACTTATAAATGAAGCACAATGCATGGCATCACGCAGTTTGGGATAAATTTTATTAATTAAAGGTTTTGTCGTACCTCTTTCGGTATCAAATGTTGTCACGATATAGAAAATTGAGCTTGATTAATGTGGTCGTTGGATTCATGTCATTTTGAGCTCTAAATCAAACATTAAAAACGATTAGTGCGGCCATGTCAAGTTTATCAGATAGTTAAAATGATCGTTGTAAATTGATCATTGGTGCTCATTAAGCAAAGATTTAGAAATAAAGCATAATGCATGTCATAATGCTGTTTGGGATAGTGTAGATCACAAAATCTACACCCAAGAATTTGTATATAAGAAAAACGGAGCAATCTAATTGAAAATGAAATTAGATTGTTCTTTATAAAATTGGGGAAAGATTTGCTTTGTATTCTCGATTAGATGTTTTCTGTTACATGCCCCTCTCAAATACGTTCATCGGGTTATTTATATAAACATAAAGAATCTTTTTCTAGCTTCTACGAATATCCGGGTCGTTCCTCATATCTTTCCCTGATCTTCGCTCACACGTTCACTTCGACTTTGACTTCTTCATCGGGCTTCAGCTCGAGTTTGACATTGCATTGGGCCTTTGAGCCCAATTATATTTTCCAGGAGGTCCGATTTCTTTGGTAGAAATCCAGCTCCAACAATGCCCCCCCAGCCCTTTTTAGCGAGGTGGATGAGCTGAAAGGGCAGCGACTATTGCATCGGGTTTGCAAATCTCGAAGCCCAAGATTCGTAATCATCATTTGATCCGATGGCCGAGATTTGGGGGATTTGAAAGGTTTCGCATATCTCGAGATGGTTTTAAATACGACACTTGTTGATTTATTTCTCTATCATTGACATAACCGTGCACGAAACCATTAAGGTAAGTTTTTCTCTACAGCTTTCTCTTTTCCTCCGATTTTCGACATTGTTCTCTGCAACTTTTTCATCCATTTTTTGTTTTGCTCGGTTTTTTGCTTCTTTAAAAACATTAAGCTTTATGATTTCTCCCGTATTCTCCTTCTCTTTGTTCTACCTCTTTCTTTTTGACTGAAAAATCGAAAAGAATTATCCCCAATTTACGACTTCTCTTTTTCCGGCATTCCTATGGCCGATTCTCAAGTTCCTGGAACCTCTGGTCGAGAAATCTTCGGTCCTCACCCACCGTCGATTCTCAACTCTGAAAGTATCGTGAATTTATGCCGGACTTACGAGTTCCGGGAGGATATCGTTCTGTGCCTCCAATGAGCTCGCAGTCGCCTGAAATAGTGAGGTCGGGCTTTCAATGCGCTTCCTCAACCAATTTCAGTCGTTGTGGGCTGACTTTTCCAATTCTTCGGATTGTGCTCGATGTGCTTTTTCATATGGGGCTGGCATTCCCACATCGACCTCTAAGGATGAGATAAGGCAGCTAAAGGATCTGTTAGCAAAGATGACTGCGGACCGCTCATCAGATATTAGGCGAGCTGTTCGCGCTGGCAAACGGGAGCTTGCGACCAAATATCAGGCTGCCCTTTCAGCGACTAAGGAAAATTTTGTCAACAAGGGTATCAAAGTGGATAGCCCTATCAAATTTCAAGAACTCGCGGCGAATTTGAAGCTGCTGGTTCTCATTATCAAAAACGAGATCGTTGACCTCGATAACGAGGTGATATTGTTGAAGGAGCAAGAGATGGAGTTCGAGGCTGAACTAATTGCAGCACAGGAGTCGGACTTCTCCATCGGAAAGCTTGCACTTCCCGAAGTCTCTGAGGACTCAGTGGCGTTGGCTCAGTCCATGTCATGCAACGAGTTCAGCACGAATATCGGAGTGATCGGTGAAGTGCTTCGGACTGATGCATCGGAAGCAGCGGATCAGCGAGCACCTTGAGCCCCCCTTTTTTCTTTTTATTATCTTATTTTTTTTTGTTGACTTTGGTGCTCGGGAGGGCTTTCATCCAGTTGGATTATTTCCGAATTCGAATAATTGGTCTTTGCTTTTGAGTTCGATATTCTTATCGCTTTTCTGCTAACTTCGCACATCGTACCTAAGAACTGAAAACACTTGTAAAAAATCGAATGAACTGATGAAATTCAAACTTATCGAGTTCAAAACACTTGTAAAATTTGATCGATAGAACTGAATCCATCAAACTCGAAAGACAACCTTGTATTTGATGGGTTCGAGTATCTGAGATGAACTCGATTTGGGAGTTTGGATTGGGAATCGTGTTCTAGGGTTCTGTTTAGAATTGAACTAAATGCAAGGTAAGCTCGGCTTTGAGATTCCACTCGGAATCAAATAATGGGAGACAAGCTCGGCTTTGAGATTCTGCTTAGAATCGATTTGGTGCGAGATGTACTCGGCTTTGAGATTCTACTCAGAATCGATTAGATGCGAGACAAGCTCGGCTTTGAGACTCTGCTCGGAGTCGTATTAGTGCGAGACAAACTCGGCTTTGAGATTTCAATTGGAATCGAAAAATGAGATTTGATTTAATTTCTATTTATAACTTGGTTATGCAACATGCAAAAAGACTTTTCATAAAATTATGACTTTTCATAAAATTATGGCTTTTCATAAAATTATGACTTTTCATAAAATTATGACTTTTCATGAAATTATGACTTTTCATACGAGTACAATAAGAAGATAGAAAAATTGGAGGCTGCGCTCTTGGGTAGAGTTGCCTACGTACCCTATCAGGTGATCAAGCCTTTACGTAGTTCGATTGTTGATAGTGCTCAATGATAATACTTTTTTCAGATTCATGGCGTTCCATGATCAAAGTTCTGGCACTCCGTTGAGTTTTTCGAGCTTGTATACGCCGTTCCGGATTATTTGAGTTACCCGATAGGGACCTTCCCAATTGGTTCCTAGTTTACCGGCATTAATCTCTTTCGTATTTTTTTGTACTTTTCTGAGTACAAGATCACCCTCGTTAAATCTGCGCAGTTTCACTTTGGAGTTGTAGAATCGTGTAATGGCCTGCTGATAATTCTGGATTCTAATGAGTGCTTGGTCTCTGCGTTCATTGATTGAATCGTGATGATCTACAAGCATTTAATTATTCAGCTCTTCGTTTGTTGGACATATGGTCTTTCGAAGGCTTGGAATCGATACTTCTGCAGGCACCATTCCTTTCATTCCATAAGCTAATGAGAATGGAGTTTCACCAGTAGCTTTTCGGGGAGTGGTTCACCAAGCCCAAAGTACTCCTGGAAGCTCGTCGTACCATTTTCCTTTTTTGGCATCTAGGCGCTTTTTCAGGTTAGACAGGTTGGATTTATTTGCTGCTTCGGCTTTTCCATTCCCCTGGGGGTAACGAGGGTCCGATTTTGTCAATGGGATTTTCCATGTTTTGCAGAACTTTTCAAAGCCCTTCGAAATGAATTATGATCCGTTATCTGTGACGATTTCGTACGATAACCCATGGCGACATATTATATATTTCCATACGAAGTTTTTGACTTCAATTTGGGTTATCTGTTGATATCTTCTGCTTCGATGCATTTGGTGAAATAGCCGGTTAGGACTAGTAGGAATTTTATCCTTTTTGGTCCTTCTGATTCGTGGAGTGGACCGAATATGTCCATCGACCATCTCATGAATGGGTATGGAGCTGAGATAGATGACAGCTCTTATGTCGGGTGGTTAATTATTGGGGCATGCCTTTGGGATTTGTCACATTTGCTTGAATAGGTCATGTAGTCGGTGACGATTGTTGGCCAAAAGTATTCTTGCTTTTTAATTCGATGGGTAGTTCCCTTCCTGGATATCTGCCATGAGATTTAGGGTTTCGTTGCCATGGATGCATTTGAGGTATTGTCCTGATATGCTTCGTTTATATAATTCACCATTAACGATACAATATCTGGCGCTTAGAGCCTTGAGCTTGCGAGCTTCCCAATTATGGGGTGGTAAGACGCCATTTTCTCTGTATTTTTTTATGGGGATTCTCTAGTTATTTTCTTGACTCACGACTTCTTCGGTTGAAGGAAGAAGATTAATGGCGTTGTCTGGAGTCGTTTTATTTCGGCTACATCGACCATTTTTGGTACAAGCTCTATGCTTGGTCTTTTTATTCCTTCGACAGGAATGATTATTTTGACCAGCGGGTTGGATGTAGAATCGAGTGCGGCTAATGCGTCGGCTGAGGTATTTTCCCCTCAGGGAATTCTGGTCAGTTCAAATTTATTGAACTGGCTAGAGAGTTGGAAGACAACCCAAAGGTAAGCTTCCATTCGCTCGTCTCTAGTTTCGTATTCGCCATGGAATTGGCTGGTGACCAATTGCGAATCGCTGAATGCTGTTAATCGTCGTACTCCGATTCCTAATGCGAGCCTTAGACTAGCTATTAAGGCTTCGTATTCAGCTTCATTATTAGATGCCAGGAAACCGAGTCTGAACGATTGCTCTATTGTTTCGTTGGTTGGGGATGTCAATTGGATCCCTACTCCCGAACCTTGTTTTGAGGACGCTCCATCAACGTAAATTGTCCAAATGCCGAATTTATTTTCGCTTCTTTTTTTCTTACGGGTCAGCGATTAATTCAATGATGAAATCGGCTAAAACTTGTGCCTTATCACAAGTTTTTGGGCGGTATTCTATGTCGTATTTGCTTAAATCTATGGCCCATTTAGCCAAACGTCCAGATTGACTAGGACTACGAAAAATGGTTCGTAGAGGTTGGGACGACATTACTACAATCGGGTGAGATTGGACGTATAGTCTTAGCTTTCTAGCAGAATTTGCTATTGCTAAAGCCAATTTTTCCATCATAGGATAGCGAATTTCTACATCCATCAGTGATTTACTAACGTAGTATATCAGGTTTTGTATGCCTCACTCCTCTCTAACCAGTACTCCGCTTACCGCAGCCTGCAATACGGCGATGTACAGGTATAGAGGTTCACCTTCTACTGGTTTTGCGAGTATGGGTGGTTCAGTTTGATATGCTTTAAGCTGTTGGAAAGCAGCTTCGCATGATTCGTTCCACTCAAATGCTCGATTTCCTTTCGATAATTGATAATATGGGAGGCATTTATCGGTTGATCCGGATATGAATCTATTTAAAGCGGCAATTCTCCCGGTCTCCTTCTTGTTTTTAGGAGATGGCATTTCAAGGAAAGCGGCACTCTGTTTAGGGTTTGCTTCAATCCCTCGTTCGTAAGTAGCTCCGGCATTCTTTAAACCGAAAGGCATTACTTTATAGCAGTAATGAATGCGGTCTTTTCTTGATCTTCTGGATTCATCAGGATTTGATTATATCCAGAGAAAGCATCCATGAAGGATAGAAGCTGATGACCTGCCATTGGTTCTACAAGGCGGTCAATGTGTTGTAAAGGAAAGCTGTCCTTCAGACAAGCTTTATTCAGATCAGTGAAGTCGATACAGACTCACAATTTTCCATTTTTCTTCTTTACGATGACTGGATTGGCTAGCCATTCTGAGTACTTTACTTCTCAGATTGACTCGATTTTTAGTAACCTATCGACTTCGTCGTTTACTGCTTTGGCTCTTTCTGGCCCAAGCTTTCGGCGTTTTTGCTTTATGGGTCTAAACGTGGGGTATACATTTAGTTCGTGTGACGTGACATCTATGCTTATCCCTTGCATATCGTCTGACGACCATGCAAATGTACCCTTATTCTCTTTCAAGAAAGAAATGAGCTCTTCCTTGATATCATCTTTAAGATTTGCTCCGCTTCCTACGCAGCGGTATGGGTAATTTTCATCGATACACATTTGGATGGTGAGTCCGGGGTTAGGACTGAGGTCTTTTATCGCTAGTGTATCGCCTTCTGTAATTGCTATTGGTGGGTGGTTACGGATTGCTTGTAACCACCCAGGTAGCATTTGCACGACGCTCGCTGACTTCCACGAATGGTTTTCATACCGTTTTTGAACGGGAATTTGAGAAATTGGTGGTAAGTCGAGGGGACTGCTTTCATAGCGTGCAGCCATGCTCTCCCTAGGATTGCGTTAAATGTACCGGTTTGGTCTATGACAACAAACTGGATCATCATTGATACAAGTCTCGATTCAAGGCCGTATGCGAGTGGGCTGTTTGGAGAAGATTAGGTGAGAAACTTGACCTTAAGCTTCTGGATAGGGGTTTTCTGATTGGTATTGGATGGAGGGGTGAAGTGAAAAACACGAGGGGTGATGAACCTTGTGATAAATCACAAACTTAGAGCTAGGAGAGCTGGTCTCAACTAGGTTCTAAGCGCACAAGTCTCTTGAGATAATAACTTGTAGAAAGAAAATTCGATCTTTATTAATTATCAAAAAGGTTGTCGAACTACAATGCTGGAAGGATCCTTATTAATATGCTCGACAGCTTGACCTTCTAGGGTCGACTCAAGAAAAGAAATGGATAACTTACAAAAGTGCACAAATGGAAAACTTACAAAAGTTCATAACCAAAAAAGGACTTCTACCTAAAATGTCTTTGACTCAAAAATGTACACAATCTAAATCCTACCCTGCAAAACAGAAAGAGGCAAGTAAATAATTTGAAAACTTACCTTTCGGCCAAGAAATGGAAGGTGGCCGACCTTGTGGCATGCACGCGCCTAGCTCCTAGTCTTTGACTTGGAGTAGGGTTACGAATCCTTGGGCCTTGACCTCTCTTGCCACTAAAGCCCACGTCTCTGAAGTCCCTTGCATTGTGGAGAAGCCTTTGGGCTCTTCTTTGCACTCTTGGCCCACTGCTCCTTGCTGAGCATCTTCTAGGAGCTTGTTGACCCACAAGCTGAATTTGTGGAAGAGCGCCCTTGATCTGCTCCTTTTCTTTGCTCCTGGAGGCACCACTGGTGTAGAGACTTCCTCTAGATGCATGTCTTGAAGCTGGTAGCTTATCTAGTCTGAGTCTCCATGTTTAGAAGCTGAAATGGTGGTGCAATCGGTCGGATCGGCTGTACCAGCTGGATTGTGCGAGCTACTGGCCGAAATGTCACCAGAGCCGCCCAAGTTGATCCCGGAGCCGGTGGTGCCACCAATTGGGCCGGCGGTGTCATCCACGCCGCCGCCAGTTGGGCCGCAGGTTTGGGCATGTCCGCCGGAAATGTTGGTCGGGCCGGTCCGGCTGGTCGAAGGCCAGGCGGTACCGCTTGGGCCGGCAGAAGCGCCAAATGTCCCGGATGTCTCGGGCAAGCTTCCTGGTCGGCCAGTCCGGTCTCCTGGCCGGACATACGACCTGATGTCCCCATCATCCCCTCCCCCTTCAGTAGGTTTTGACCTCAAAACTGGTTCATCTGCATGGAAAGTGGCTAAGTCAGTTACGTTGAACGTGTTGGACACATTAAACTCATCGGGAAGCTCGAACCGGTAGGTGTTGTTGTTGATCCTCTCCAGCAATCTGAATGGTCTATCTCCTCTTGGTGCTAGCTTGGAACTCCTTAGGTTGGGGAACCTCTCCTGCCGTAGGTGTAGCCACACCCAATCGCCTATCTGAAAAATCACCTCCTTTTTTGCCTTCTTGGCATGAGTCACATACTGCCCGGTCCTCTTCTCCAAATTCTCTGTTACCTTCTGGTGTATATTCCTTATGAACTCAACCTTGGATGCTCCGTTGAGGTTGGTCATCTCTGCTGGTGGCAGTGGTGTTTGCTCCAATGCTGTGAGAGGGTTGAAGCCGTATACTACTTCAAAGGAGGTCTTCTTGGTTGCTGAGTGCACGGCTTGGTTGTATGTGAAATCTATGAACGGAAGGCACTCCACCCAAGTCTTGAGGTTCTTCCCTAGTGTAGTCTTGAGAAGAGTCGACAATGTCCAGTTGACTACTTCAGTTTGGCCATCGGTTTGAGGATGGCAGGTGGTAGAGAAGAGCAGCTTCGTGCCAAGCTTCCTCCAAAGGGTCCTCCAGAAATGGCTGAGGAACTTGGTGTCCCTGTATGACACGATGGTCCTTGGCACTCCATAAAGCCGTACTATCTCCCTGAAGAACAGCTTGGCTGTTTGCGTGGCATCATTAACATTGGCACATGGAATGAAATGTGCCATCTTGGAGAATCGATCTACCACTACAAAGACCGCGTCCTTCTGGTTGATGTTTGGCTGACCTAGAATGAAGTCCATTGATATGTCCACCCAGGGATGCGTCGGTATGAGCACTGGGAGATACAACCCGTGAGGGTGCACTCGGGACTTCGCCTTTTTGCAAGTGATGCACCTTGCACAATGGGCTTCTACTGACCTTGTGATCTGTGGCCAGTAGAAGTGCTCCTTGACCACTGCTAGGGTCTTGTCGACACCTAAGTGGCCCATGAGTCCTCGTCCATGAGCTTCTCGGATGATAAGCTCCCGTAACGATCCTTGTGGTATGCACAACCTTCTCTCTCGGAACAAGAACCCTTCATGGAGATAGAACTTTCCATGACTTCCTCTGGCACACTCCTTGTAGCTCTCAGCAAGGTCAGGATCATCCTTATATAGGTCCTTGATGTGCTCGAACCCTAAGACCTATGCGTCCATGGTGGATATCAAGGCAAACCTCCTTGATAGTGCATCGGGTACCAAATTGTCTTTGCCCTTCTTGTACTTGATGACGTACGGGAAGGTCTCTATGAACTCCATCCACCTGGCATGTCTCCTCTTGAGATTTGTTTGCCCTCTGAGGTTTTTGAGAATCTCGTGATCAGTGTGGATCACAAACTCCTTGGAAAGCAAGTAATGCTGCCAAGTCTCCAATGCTCGGACTAGGGCATAGAGCTCATTGTCGTAGGTGGGGTAGTTGAGTGAAGCACCACCTAGCTTCTCACTGAAGTATGCTACTGGCCTTCCTCCTTGGTTTAGCACTGGTCCTATGCCTATTCCAGAGGCATCACACTCCACTTCAAACGTCTTGTTGAAGTCGGGCAGGACTAGCACTGGTGCATGCGTAAGGCTGTCCTTCAAGGCCTGGAATCCCTTCTCCTGAGCTTCTCCCCAGCTGAATCCCACGTTCTTCTTCACTACTGCCATCAATGGTGAGGCAATACTGCTGAAATTGGGCACGAATCTTCTGTAGAAGCTGGCCAGACCGTGGAAACTCCTTACTTGGCTGATGTTGCTCGGTGTTGGTCATTCTTGTATGGCTCGAATCTTCTCTTCATAAACTTGTAATCCCTCTGAACTTACAACAAAACCTAAGAAGACAAGTTTACCAGTACAAAAGATGCACTTCTTGAGATTGGCATAAAGCTCTTCTTGTCGAAGGGTTTTAAGTACCAACTCAAGATGTGTGAGGTGATCCCTTAAGCATTTACTGTAAACTAAAATGTCGTAAAAGTAAACTACAAGGAACTTACTGATGTACGCCCTAAGAACTTGGTTCATAAGGCGCATGAAGGTGCTTGGGGAATTAGTCAAGCCAAATGGCATGACTGTCCACTCGTAGAGCCCTTGCTTTGTCTTGAAAGCAGTCTTCCACTCATCACCTTCCTTCATCCTGACCTGGTGGTATCCACTCTTGAGGTCTATCTTGGAGAAGACCGTGGCTCCACTCAGCTCATCTAGCGTATCATCCAGACGTGGTATCGGATGCCGGTACATGACTGTGATGTTGTTGATTGCTCGACAGTCCACGCACATTCGCCAAGTCCCATCCTTCTTGGGCACTAGCAGCACTGGTACGGCACATGGACTGAGGCTCTCTCGAACATAGCCTTTCTCCAGGAGGTCCTTGACTTGCTTCTCAACTTCCTTAGACTCCTCTGGACTCATCCGCTAGGCTGGCCGGTTGGGCAGGGCTGCTCTGGGCACGAGGTCGATTTGGTGCTCTATGCCACGTAGGGGAGGCAAGCCTGTTGGTATCTCCTCCGGGAACACATCATGGAACTTGTTGAGGAGAGTTGCTACGTCAGGAGGTAGCTCTACCTGTTCCTTTTCTACACTTAAAATTTCTTTGAAGACCATTAGTAACATTAAATCCTTCGAGGCTAAAGCTCTCCGGACATGGCTTGGTTGAATAAGAAAATTAGACTTAATGAGATTTTTTTCCTTACTCATTTGCTGTTGAAGCTCATGTACCTGGGCAGGCGTGAGAGGAGCTAGGCTGACCTTTCTCTTGTCATGCACAAAAGTGTAGAGATTGGTTTGGCCATCATGTCTGGTCTCCTTGTCAAACTGCCATGGCCTTCCTAGCAGAAGATGGCCAGCTTGCATTGGCACCACGTCGCACACTACCTGGTCTTGGTATCTGCCCACACTAAATGGCACGGTTACTTGCTCATGGATCTTGAGCTTCACTATGTCATCGAGCCATCTCAGTCTATATGGTCAAGGGTGCCTTGTCTTCTCTAGACCTAGCTTATCAACCATGTACATACTAGCAACGTTAGTGCAAGAACCACCATCTATGATGAGGTTACATACCTTGCCCTTGATGGTGCACCGGCTGTGGAAGATGTTCTCCCTTTGAATGGTCTCTTAGGGATCCACCATTGCACTGAGAATGCGTCTAGTGACCAGCACTTTCCCCACGTCAGGGTACTCAATGTCACCATATTCTCCTTCTGGTTCATAGTATTCTTCATCTTGGGATTCATACTCTCCAGCTTCCGTAATCAGCATGACCCGGTTGTTTGGGCACTTGAGATGTGTCCGCGATCCCTACACTCGAAACAAGTGATGTCACGTGATCTTTGAGGGTTAGAGGACTTACTAGGCTCTCTCTGGTCACGGGTGGGCTCAGGAGGCTTGCTCTTGAACCGTGACTTGATCTCTATGCTCTTGCCTTTGTCTACGGGCTTGGGGATATTGCTTGGTGCCCAAGGCATCTTAGGCTTGCTGCGGATGTCTTAGCTCGTATGCTTGATGTGCTGCTCCGCCTGGACAGATAGGTGGAACAAGTCCTTGAAGTCATTGTAGATTTGCCTTTCCACCTTGCGGCTGATTCTTTCTTGCAGTCCATCCAAGAACTGTGCCATCAAAGTCTCCTCATCGTCATTGAGCTCCAGCCTGTTCCTTAGCCTCTCAAACTCTTCATAGTACTCCTCTACCGATCTGGTGCCCTGCTTAAGAGTACGAAAACATCGTTGCAAGTCTTTATGAAAATAAGGTGGAACAAACCTTTGTCTCATGAGACCTTTCATGACGACCCATGAGTCTACAGGCCTCGATCCTTTCCTCCTTCATTCAGACACCTCACAATCCCACCAGATGAGGGCATTGTCCGTGAGTTGTGCTACTACCATGGAGACTCTGCTAGGGCCTGGTTGGTTGTAGTGATCGAAGATGTGATCCATCCTCCTCTCCTAATCAAGATAGGCTTCGGGGTCTACTTTTCCTGCAAAACTAAGAGGTGTTAATTTGACATCAGGATGAGTTACCCGGTTGTAGGTGTATTCATCTCCATTCTCATGATGTCTGGGAGGCATTCTTGGTCACTGGTGATGACCATATGGCTCGAAGCCATCGCCTTCTGCCTCTGGTTGCCATGGAGGTCCTCTCGGCCTAGGGTGATAAACGTGAGGTTGTGCGTCCTCATCTCCATCCAGCTGGGGCTCCTCCTGTTCGTGCCGTGTCCTAGGGTTCTCAGGACACTCAGCACGGTCTTGCTCAGCCCTCACGTGCCTTATGGCCTGGAATCTCACAGGCCTCTCCACGTGCTCCAATCTCTCGCCGATTGATGCGAGTTGTGTTTGGAGGGTGGTGAACATGGCCATCATGGCTTTTCTTCTGCCATTGCGTACTACAAAAGAAAGGGGCAAGTTACTCTGCTACTAAAATCGATTAGGAGGATTTCTTATATAGAAGAATTGGAAAAATGCAAAAATGAAAAACTAGGAAAAAGAAAAATTCGAAAAAATGAAAAGTTGAAAAAATGGAAACTTCCTAACAACTAGTGCTAGCTGTTTTGGTCGACATCTTTTGGTGTTTTTCCTATTTTATTTTTCTTTTCTTTTTAATTTAACTTAATAATAATAGAAATATGATTTAACCAAAAAGGAAAACAAAAATTGCAATGCAAGAATGAACCTAATCCCTAGTGATGCACGTTGGAGCTAGATGCACTCGGTTTGAGTTTGATGTTATTTTTTTTTATTTTTCTTGAATGCGACTTAAAGTAATGCAAGAATAGGAAACAAAACTAAGTAAAGGATAGAAACAACCTGGTTTAGGAGCTTTAAGCTCTGATACCAAAATGATACAAGCCTCGATTCAAGGCCGTATGCGAGTGGGCTGTTTGGAGAAGTTAAGGTGAGAATCTCGACCTTAAGCTTCTGGATAGGGGTTTTCTGATTGGTATTGGATGGAGGGGTGAAGTGAACCACACGAGGGGTGATGAACCTCGTGATAAATCACAAACTTAGAGCTAGGAGGGCTGGTCTCAACTAGGTTCTAAGCGCACAAGTCTCTTGAGAAAATAACTTGTAGAAAGAAAATTCGATCTTTATTAATTATCAAAAAGGTTGTCGAACTACAATGCTGGAAGGAGCCTTATTAATATGCTCGACAGCTTGACCTTCTAGGGTCGACTCAAGAAAAGAAATGGAAAACTTACAAAAGTGCACAAATGGAAAGCTTACAAAAGTGCATAACCGAAAAAGGACTTCTACCTAAAATGTCTTTAACTCAAAAATGTAAACAATCTAAATCCTACCCTGCAAAACAGAAAGAACAATTATATAATTTGAAAACTTACCTTTCTTACCGTTTGGCTAAGAAATGGAAGGTGGCCGACCTTGTGGCATGCACCCGCCTATCTCCTAGTCTTCGACTTGGAGTAGGGTTACGAATCCTTGGGCCTTGACCTCTCTTGCCACTAAAGCCCACGTCTCTGAAGTCCCATGCATTGTGGAGAAGCCTTTGGGCTCATCTTTGCACTCTTGGCCCACTGTTCCTTGCCGAGCATCTTCTAGGAGCTTGTTGACCCACAAGCTGAATTTGTGGAAGAGCGCCCTTGATCTGCTCCTTGTCATTGCTCCTGGTGGCACCACTGGTGTAGAGACTTCTTCTAGATGCATGTCTTGATGCTGGTAGCTTATCTGGTCCGAGTCTCCTTGTGTAGATGCTGAAATGGTGGTGCAATCGGCTGGATCGGCTGTACCGGCTGGATTGTGCAAGGTACTGGCCCAAATGTCATCGGACCCGGCCAAGTTGATCCCAGAGCCGGCGGCATCTCCAATTGGGCCGGTGGTGTCATCCACGTCACTGCCAGTTGAACCGGAGGTTTGGGCCTCTCCGCCGGAAATGTTGGTCGGGCCGGTCCGGCTGGTCGAAGGCCCGACGGTACCGCTTGGGCCGGCAGACGCGCCAAATGGCCCGGCTGTCTAGGGCAAGCTTTCTAGTCGGCCAGTCTGGTCTCCTGGCCGGTGATACGACCTGATGTCCCCATCAATCATCCTTTCTCCACATCCATTTACAGGGAGTTTGATGGTTCCGAGGGATAGTGTCGTTTCTCCGGCAAATCCGGTCAGAGAGGTCTTGTCACTGATGATATATTTATCGTCGACGCCATTCTTCTGACGGCGTCGTAGAAAATAAGATCTCATGAGCTACCCATGTCGATCATGACCCTAGATAGCTCGAATTCGCCTACATCTAGCCTAATGACGTGTGCGTCGTCATGGGGCATATCAAGAGATCGTGTTTCATTTCCCAAAACATAACTGCTCCTTCAGGTATGGAAGGGAGTGCATTATCTGCTACGTCTTCCTTTGCTCGACGTTGGTATGATTTAATCGAGTTGATTGAGTCTCGGAAAATTTTTGATCCTCCATAGATGAAATCTATTCTTCTTCGAGGAGAATCATCTTCGGTGTCAATCAAGCTAGTTAAATCAATTTCGTTGAATAGTGTCTGCTAATCCAGGGTGGTATGAGGACTTGATTCAGCTTTTGGGTATTCTGGTAGTTTTGTCAGAATGGCTGGCGGTCGAAGCAATTTTACATTGCTTCAAGCGCCTAATGATCATGTTGCAAGTCGTAGCTTCCGGCGTTGTTGATTGGTGTGATTCTTTGCAGAAGCAGGACCATTTGCATTTCTTAGGGATAGGGAGTGGCAATACTACCTTATGCTTGGACCCCCCTCACATGCTTAGTTTTGTTAAAACTAAATCTATTCTCTTTTTTGAGCAGGAGGTGGAGAATCCTCATTTTTATCTGGGGTTCTTTCTCTTTTCTCCGAGGATTTTTCCTTTACATATTTGCTCTGCCTCGGATTATTCCTTGGTTTTGCATCCTCGAGGTCTAGATCGATATTCTCGAGTTCTCCAGCTTGTAATTTTGCTGCTAACAAGCGATCGACTCGACGACATTTTTTGGTCGAATGACCATGTCGCTTATGGTGAATGCAGTAGTTTTTCAGGTCAAAATCGCTATTTTTGGCGACCCTAATTTGCTTACTGCATATGCGTGTTGGCCGTGGCCTGCTTTAAAACCTTCTTTTTTGTAAGGTTTATGCCCATTATATGATTTGGTCTGGGGTTTACTTGATGAAGCTTTGTCGTCATCATGGAGCTTTCTAAATGCTTCCATCTCTTCTTCGGCGACTGCCCATCGGGATGCATGATGTAAGGCGTCGTCAAGGGTCACAGGTTGGTGC
>CM032165.1:8540662-8564274 GCA_018901935.1 Pugionium cornutum | reverse complement strand
TCAAATGAATCCAAAACTGTGTGATACCCTGCATTACGCTTCATTATAAGCCTTTACTTAATGAACACCAATGATCAGTTTAGAATGATCATTTTAACTGGCCGATGAACTCGACATGTTTGCACTAAATCGTCTGTAACTTTTGATTTAGAGTTCAGAATGACACGATTCCAACACCCACGTTAAGCTAGCTCAATATTTTACATTGTGACAGAATTTAAGACCAAAATTTCTATGAGAAAGCATCCAAGTAATCCAATATATCCCAAACTGCGTGATGCCATGCATTATGCTTCATTTGTAAACCATTTCTCGATGAGCAGCAATGATCAACTTAGAATGATCATTTTAACTAGCTGATCAACTTGACATGTCCACACTAAATCATATATAAGATTTGGTTTAGAGCTCAAAATGACATGAATCCAATGCCCATGTTAATCTAGCTCAATTTTCAATATTGTGACAACATTTGATACTGAAAAAGCTACAAAAAAGCCTCCAAGTAATCCAATGTATCCCAAACTGCGTAATGCCCTGCATTATGCTTCACGTATAAGCCTTTACTCAAGAAGCACCAATGATCAGTTTAGAATGATCATTTTAAATGGACGATCAACTTGACATGTCGCCACTAAATCGTCTGTAACTTTTGATTTAGTGTTCATAATGACATAAATCCAATGCCCACGTTAAGCTAGCTCAGTTTTCTGTATTGTCATTAAATTTAATAACCAAATAGCTACGACAAAACCTCCATACAATCGAATCTATCCCAAACTGCGTGATGCCATGCGTTATGCTTCATTTGTAAACATTTCCTTAATGAGCACCAATGATCAATTTAGAATGATCATTTTAACTAGCTGTTCAACTTGACATATTCGCACTAATTCGTCTTTAATATTTGATTTAGAGCTCAAAATGACATCAATCCAACGGCCACGTTAATATAGCCCAATTTTCAATATTGTTATAATATTTGATAGTGAAAAATCTACGATAAAGCCTCCAAGTAATCCAATGTATCCCAAACTATATGATGTCATGCATTATGCTTCATTTATAAGCCTTTACTCTAGGAACACCAATGATCAGTTTAGAATGGTCATTTTAACTGACCGATGAACTTGACAGGTCCGCACTAAATCGTTTGTAACTTTTGATTTGGAGTTCATAATGACACAAATCCAACGACCACGTTAAGCTAGCTCAATATTCTACATTGTCTCAAAATCAAAGACCGAAATAGCTATGGCAAATCGGCAAGTAATCCAATCTATCCCAAACTCCGTAATGTCATGCATTATGCGTTATTTGTAAACCTTTGCTCAGTGAGCAGAAATGATCATTTTAACTAGCTGATAAACTTGACATGTCTGAACTAAATAGTCTTTATCATTGGTTTACTTCCAAGTAATCCAATGTATCCCAAATTGCTTGATGCCATGCATTATACTTCATTTGTTAGCCTTTAGCCAAGGAACACCAATTATCAGTTTAGAAATTATCATTTTAACTGGCCGATCAACTTGACATGTCTACACTAAATCGTCCGTAACTCTTGATTTAGAGTTCAAAATGACACGAATCAAACGTCCACTTTAATCTAGCTTATTTGTCTATATTGCGATTAAATTTAAGAACGAAATAGCTACGAAAAAATCTACAAGCAATCCAATATATCCCCAACTGCGTGATGCCATGCGTTAGGCTTCATTTGTAAACATTTGCTCAATGAGGACTAATGATCAATTTAGAATGATTATTTGAACTAGATGATGACCTTGACATATCCGCACTAAAATCATCTTTAACATTTGATTTAGAGCAAAAAATGACATGAATCCAGTGCCCATGTTAATCTATCTCAATTTTCAATATTGTTACAACATTTATGACTGAAAGAGCTACGACAAAGCCTCTACGTAATCAAATGTATTCCAAACTGTGTGATGCCTTGCATTATGCTTCATTTATAATCCCTTACTCAAGGAACACCAATGATCAGTTTAGAATTATCATTTTAACTGGCCAATGAACTTGACTTGTCCCCACTAAATCGTTCGTAACTATTGATTTAGAGTTCAAAAGGACACGAATACAACGTTCACGTTAAGCTAGCTCAATTTTCTATATTGTGACACAATTTAAGACCAAAATATCTACGACAAAGCCTCCTAGTAATCCAATCTATTCCAAACTTCATGATGTCATGCATTATACCTCATTTGTAAAACTTTGCTCAATGAGCACCGTTGATCACTTTAGAATGATTAATTTAAGTAGCCGATAAATTTTTGATTTAGAGTTCAAAATGACATGAATCCAATGCCCACGTTAATCTAGCTGAATTCTCTATATTTTGACAACATTTAAGACCGTAATTGCTACGAAAAAGCCGCCAAATAATCTAATCTATCCCAAACTACATGATCCCAAGGATTATGCTTCATCTGTAAACCTTTGCTGAATGAGCACCAATGATCAGTTTAGAATTATCATTTTAACTGACCGGTCAACTTGACATATCCGCACTACATAATCTTCAACTTTTAATTTAGAGTTTAGAGTGACACGAATCTACCGCCCACATTAAGCTAGCTCAGATTTCTATATTGTGATTAAATTTAAAAACCAAAATAGCTATGACAAATCCTCCAGTAATCCAATCTATCCCAAACTGCGTGACGCCATGCATTATGTTTCATTTATAAGCATTTTCTCAATGAGCACCATTGATCCATTTAGAATTATCATTTTAAGTGGCTGATCAACTTTACATGTCTACACTAAATCGTCCGTAACTTTTGATTTAAAGTAAAGAATGATATGAATCTAACGCCCACGTTAAGCTACCTCAGATTTCTATATTGTGATTAAATGTAAGACCAAATATCTATGACAAAGCCTCCAAGTAATCCAATCTATTCCACACTGCATGATGCCATGCCGATAAAAGTTTACATATCCGCACTAAATCATCTGTTACTCTTGATTTATAGTTCAAAATGACATGAATCCAATGCCAGGTTAAAATTCTCTATATTGTGACAACATTTAAGATCGAAATTTCTATGACAAAGCCTCAAGGTATTCCAATCTATCCCAAACTACGAGATGCAATGGATTATGCTTCATTTGTAAACCTTTGCTGAATGAGCACCAATGATGAGTTTAGAATTATCATTTTAACTATCCAATAACCTTGACATGTCAGCACTACATCGTTCGTAACTTTTGATTTACGGTTTAGAATGACACGAATCCAACACCCACGTTAAGCTAACTCAGATTTCTAAATTTTGATTAAATTTAAGACCAAAACAGCTATGAAAAAACCTACAAGAAATCCAATCTATCCCAAACTACGTGATGCCATGCGTTATGCTTCATTTATAAGCCTTTACTCAAGGAGTACCAATGATTAGTTTAGAATTATCCTTTTCATTGGCCATTCAATGTCCGCACTAAATCGTCCGTAACTTTTGATTTAGAGTTCAAAATGACATGAATAAAACACCCACGTTAAGGTACCTCAATATTCTATGTTGTGACAAACTTTAAGACCGAAATAGCTATGAAAAAGCATCCAAGTAATCCAATCTATCCCAAACTGCATGATGCCATGCATTATGCTTCATTTTTTAATCTTTTCTCGATAAGCATCAATGATCAGTTTAGAATAATCATTTTAACTAGCTGATCAACTTGACACGTCCACACTAAATCGTCTTTAACATTTAATTTAGAGCTCAAAATGACAAGAATCAACCACCCACGTTAATCTAGCTTAGTTTTCAATATTGTGACAACATTTGAGACTGAATGATCTAGGACAAAGCCCCAACTAATCCAATGAATCCCAAACTGCGTTATGCCATGCATTATGCTTCAATTATAAGCCTTTTATGCTTCAATTATAAGCCTTTGCTCAAGGAGCATCAATGATAAGTATAGAATTATCATTTTAAATGGCCGATCAACTCGACATGTCTGCACTAAATCGCTGTAACTTTTGATTTAGAGTTCAGAATGACACGAATCCAACGCCCACGTTAAGCTAGAAGAATTTCATTCTATCCTAAACTACGTGATGCCACTCATTATGCTTCATTTTGAGACTGAAAGAGCTATGACAAAGCCTCCAAGTTAACCAATGTATCCCATAACTGCGTAATGCCATGCATTATGCTTCATTTATAAGCCTCTACTCAAGGAGCACCAATGATCAGTTTAGAATGATCATTTTAACTTTCTAATCAACTTGACACATCCGCTGTAAATCTTCTTTAACTTTTGATTTTGAGCTCAAAATAACATGAGTCCAACGTCCACATTAAGCTAGATCAAGTTTTCATATTGTGACAACATTTGAGATTGAAAGAGCTACGAAAAGGCTCCAAGTAATCCACTGTATCCCACACTGCGTAAAGCCATGCACTATGCTTCATTTATAAGCCTTTACTCAAGGAGCAACAATGATCAGTTTAGAATGATCATTTGAACTTGCCGATCAACTTGACATGTTCGGAATAAATCGTCCGTAACTTGTGATTCAGAGTTCAAAGTGACACGAATCCGACGCACACGTTTAGCTAGCTCAATTTTCTATATAGTGACAATATTTAAGACGAAAATTGCACTGAAAGGGCCTCCAAGTAATCCAATCTATCCCAAACTGCGTGATGCCATGCATTTTGCTTCATTTATAAGCCATTACTCATGGAGCACCAATGATTAGTTTAGAATGATCATTTTAACTAGCCGATCAACTTAACATGTCTACACTAAACCCTCCATATCTTTTGACTTAGACTTCAAACTGACACGAACCCAACGTCCACGTTAAGCTAGCTCAATTTTCTATATAGTGACAAAATTTAAGACAGAAAGAGCTACGACAAAGCTTCCAAGTAATCCAATCTATTCCAAAATGTGAGATGTCATGCATTATGATTCATTTATAAGCCTTTACTCAAGAAGTTCCAATGATAAGTTTAGAATGATCATTAAACTAGCTGATCAACTTAACATGCCCGCAGTAAATCGTCTTTAATGCTTGATTTAGATCTCAGAATGACATCAGTCCAGCACCCACGTTAAACTAGCTCAATTTTCCATATTGAGATAACACTTAAAATTGAAAGAGGTACGTAAAAGCCTCCAAATAATCCAATGTATCCTAGACTGCGTGATGCCTTGCATTATGCTTCATTTATAAGCTTTTACTTAAAGAGAAGCAATGATTCCTTTAGTATGATCATTTTAACTGGGCGATCAACTTGACATGTCCGCATTAAATCGTCAGTAACTTTTGATTTGGAGTTCAGAATGATACGAATCCAACGCCCACGTAAAGCTACCTTAATGTTCTATATTGTTACAACATTTAAGACTGAAAGAGCTACGAAAAAGCCTCCAAGTTATCCAATGTATCCCAAACTGCGTGATTCCATTCATTTTGCTTCATTTCAAAACCTTTACTCAAAGAGCACCACTGATCAGTTTAGAATGATCATTTTAACTGGCCGATCAACTTGAAATATTTGCACTAAATCGTCCGTATCTTTTAATTAAGAGTTCAAAATGACACGAATCTAACGCCCACGTTAAGCTAGCTAACTTTTCTATATAGTTACAAAATTTAAGACGGAAATAGCTATGACACATCATCCAAGTAATCCAATCTATTCCAAACTATGAGATGCCATGCATTATGCTTCCTGATCAATTGGAATTGTCGGCACTAAATCATCTTTGACGTTAGATTTAGAGCTCAAAATGACATGAGTCCAATGTCCACGTTAAACTAGGTCAATTTTCCATATTGTGACAACATTGGAGACTAAAAGAGGTACGTAAAAGCCTCCAAATAATCCAATGTATCCCAACCTGTATGATGTCATGCATTATCCTTCATTCATAAGCCTTTACTCAATGAGCACCAATAGTGAGTTTAGATTTATCATTTTACCGGCCGCATACTTGACATTTCCACAGTAAATCATCTTTAACTTTTGATTTAGAGCTCAAAATAACATGAGTCAAACGTCCATGTTAAGGTACCTCAATTTTCCTTTTTGTGACAGCATTTAAGACTGAAAGGGTTACGAAAAGCTTCCAAGTAATCCAATCTATCCCAAACAGTGTGATACCATGCATTATGCTTCATTTATAAGCCTTTACGCAATGAGCACCAATGATCAGTTTAGAATGATCATTTTAACTGACCCATCAACTTGACATGTCCGCACTAAATCGTCCGTAACTTTTGATATACCGTTCGGAATTACACGATTCCAATGCCCACGTTAAGCTAGCTCAATTTTCTATACTGTGACAACAATTGATACAAAAAGAGCTACGCCAAAGCCTTCAAGCAATCCAATGTATTGCAAACTGTGTGATGCCATACATTATGCTTCATTTATAAGCCTTTACTTAAAGAGCACCAATGATCAGTTTAGATTGATCATTTTAGCTGGCTGATCAACTTGACATGTCCACACTAAATCGTCCATAACTTTTGATTTATAGTTCAAAATGACATGAATCCAACACGCACATTAGTTAGCTAAAGTTTCTATATTGTGATAAACTTTAAGACCAAAATAGCAATGAATAAGCCTCCAAATGATCCAATCTATCCAAAATTGTGCGATGCCATGCATTATGCTTTATTTATAAGCCTTTACTCAAGGAGCACCAATGGACTTTTAACTGGCTGATCAATTTGCCATGTCCGCACCAAATCGTCTTTAACTTTTGATTTGGAGCTCAAAATAGCATGATCAATTTTGATTATTTTAGAATGATCAATTTAGCTAAATGATAAACTTGAGAAGCTCGCACTAAATCGTCTGTAACTTTTGATTTTGAGTTCGGAATCACACTAATCCAATGCCTATATTTAGCTAGATCAATTTACTATATTATGACAACATTTAAAACGGTAAGCACTACCACAAAGCATTCAAGTAATCCAATCTATCCTAAAATGCGTGATGCCATGCATTATTCTTCAATTATAAACCTTTACTCAAGGATCACTAATGATCAGTTTAGAATGATCACTTTAACTGGCCGATCAACTTGACATTTCTGCACTAAATGTTTTGTAACTTTTGATTTAGAGTTCGGAATGACACAAATCCAACTCCCACGTTAAGCTAGCTTAATTTTCAATACCGTGACAACATTTTAAATGGAAAGAGCTACCATAAAGCCTTCAAGAAATCCAATCTAACCTAATCTGCATGATGCCATGCATTATGATTCATTTATAAGCCATTTCTGTAGGAACAGTAATGATTAGTTTAGAATTATAAGTTTAGAATTATCAATTTATAATGATCAATTTAACTGACCGATCAACATGACTTGTCCTCACTAAATCGTGCGTAACTTTTGATTTAGATCAATTTTCAATATTGGGAATTTTCAATATTGGGACAAAATTTAAAACCGAAACAGCTATGATAAAGCCTCCTAGTAATCCAATCTATCAATACTGGGAATTTTCAATATTGCGTGATGCCATGCCTTATGCTTCATTTATAAGCCTTTACTCAAGGTGCACCAATGATCAGCTTAAAATGATCATTTTAACTAGCTGACCAACTTGACATGTCCGCAATAAATCATCTTTAACTTTTAATTTAGAACTCAAAGTGAGATGAGTCCAGCGCTAACATTAAGATAGCTCAATTTTCAATATTGTGATAATGTTTGAGACTGAAAGATCTACTACAAAGCCTCCATGTAATCCAATGTATCCCAAACTGCGTGATGCCATGCATTATGCTTCATTTATTGGCCTTTAATCAAGGAGAACCAATGACCAGTATAGAATGATCATTTTAACTTTCCGATCAACTTGACATGTCCGCTCCAAATCTTTCATAACTTTTGATTTAGAGTTCGGAATGACACGAATCCAACGACCATTTTAAGCTACCTCAATTTTTTATATTGTGATCAAATTTAAGAATTAAATAGCTACAACAAAGCTTCTAAATAATCCAATCTATCTTAAACTGTGTAATTGCATGCATTATGCTTCATTTGTAAACTTTTGCTCAATGAGCACCAATGATCAGTTTAGAATGATCAATTTAACTAGTCGCTACACTTGACATTTCTGCACTAAATCGTCTGTAACTTTTAATTTAGAGTTCAAAATGATACGAATCCAACACCCACGTTAAGCTAGCTCAATATTTTGTATTGTGATAAAATTTAAGACTGATATAGCTACGACAAAGCCTCCAAGTAATCCAATCTATCACAAATTGTGTGATGCAATGCATTATGGTTCATGTATATGCCTTTACTCAATAAGCACCAATGATAAGTTTAGAATTATCATTTTAATTAGCTGATCAACTTGACATTTCCGTACGAAATCATTCGTAACGTTTGATTTAGAATTGAAAATAACACAAATCCAACACCCACGTTAACCTAGCTGAAAATTCTATATTGTGACAAAATGTAACACCAAAATAGCTACGACAACACCTCCAAGTAATCCAATCTATCCCAAACTTCAGGATACCACACATTATGCTTCATTTATAAACCTTTGCTCAAGGAGCACCAATGATCTGTTTAGAATGATTATTTTAACTAGCTGGTCAACCTGACATGTCCACACTAAATTGTCTTTAACATATGATTTAGAGCTCAAAATGACATGAATCCAACGGCCACGTTAATCAAGCTCAATTTCTATATTGTGAGAACATTTGAGACCGAAAGAGCTAGGAGAAAGCCTCCAAGTTATCAAATGTATCCCAAACTGTGTGATGCCATGCATTATCCTTCATTTATAAGCCTTTACTCAAGGAGCACCAATGATCAGTTTAGAATGATCAATTTAGTTGTCCGATAAATTTGACATGTCCTCACTAAATTGTCCATAACTTTTAATTTAGAGTTCAGAATGACACAAATCCAACGCCCACGTTAAGCTACCTCGGTATTCTATGTTGTGAAAAAATTTAAAACCGAAATAGCTACGATTAAACCTCCAAGTAATCCAATCTATCCCAAATTACGTGATGCCATGCATTATGCTTCATTTATACGCCTTTACTTAATGAGCACCAATGATCACTTTAGAATGTTCATTTTAACTACCTAATCAACTTGACATGTCCGCACTAAATTGTCTTTAAAAATTGATTTAGGCTAAAACTCACATGAATCCAACGCGCACATAATCTAGCTCAATTTTTCTGTATTGTGACCACATTTGAGAGTGAAAGAGCTACGAAAATGCCTCCAAGTAATCCAATGTATCCCAAACTGCGGGATACAATGGATTATGCTTCATTGCTAAACCTTTGTTCCATGAGCACCTATGATCATTTTAGAAAGATCAATTTAACTAGCTGATAAATATGACATGTCCTCACTAAATTGTTTGTAACTTTGATTTAGAGTTCAGAATGACACAAATCAAACGCCCACGTTAAACTAGCTGCATATTTATATATCGTGAATTTAAGACCAAAATAGCTACGACAATGCCTCCATGCAATCCAATCTATCCCACACTGCTTGATGCCATCCATTATGCTCCATTTGTAAACCTTTGCTCAATAAGCACCAATGATCAGTTTAGAATGATCATTTTAATTAGATGATCAACTTGACATGTAAGCTCTAAATCATCTTTAACATTTTATTTAGAGCTCAAAATGATATGAATACAATACTCACATTAGTCTAGCTCAATTTTCAATATTGTGACAACATTTGAGACTAAAAGAGGTACGATAAAGCCTCCAACTAATCTAATGTATCCCAAACTGTATGATGCCATGCATGATGCCTCATTTATAAGCTTTTACTCACAGAGGGCCAATGATGATTTTAAAATGTTCATTTTAATTGGTCGGTCAACTTGACATGTCCGCACTAAATCGTCCGTAATTTTTGATTTAGGGTTCAGAATGACATGAATCCAACGACCACATTAGGCTACCTCAATTTTCTATATTGTGATAAGATTAAAGACTGAAATAATATATGCAATAAAGCTTCCAAGTAATCCAATATATCCCAAACTGTGTGACGCCATGCATTATGCTTCATTTGTAAACCTTTGCTCAATGACATGAATCCAACACCCACGTTGAGTTGGCTAAATATTCCATGTTAATCGAGCTCAATTCTCTATATTGTGACAACATTTGAGATTTAAAGAGGTACGACAAAACCTCCAAGTAATCCAATATATCTGAAACGGCGCGTGATCCCATGCATTATAATTCATTTGTATACCTTTGCTCTACGAGCACCAATGATCGGTTTAGAATGATAAATTTAACTAGCCGAGAAACTTGACATGTCCACACTAAATCGTCCATAACTTTTGATTTAAACTTCAGAAAGACTTGAATCCAACACCCACGTTAAGCTAGCTCAATTTTCTATATTGTGACAAAATATAGGACCGCATTAGCTTCAATACAGCCTCTAAGTAATCCATTCTATCCCATACTTCGTGATGCCATGAATTATGCTTCATTTGTAAACCTTTGCTTAATGAGCACAAAGATCAGTTTATAATGATCATTTTAACTAGCTGATACTTGACATGTACGCACTAAATCATCTGTAACTTTTGATTTAGAGTTCCGAATGACATGTATTCAACGCCCACATTAAGCTACCTCGATTTTCTATATTCTGACAACATTCGAGATTGAAATAGCTACCACAAAGCCACTAATGATGAGTTTAGAATGATCAGTTCAGAAAGATCAGTTTATCTGGCCGATCAACTTGACATGTCCGCACTTAATCATCCGTAACATTTGATTTAGAGTTCATAATGACCCAAATTAAACGTCCACGTTAAGCTAGCTCAATATTCTATTTTGGGACGATATTTAAGACCAAAATAGCTACGACAAAGCGTCCAAGTAATCAAATGCATCCCAAACGGTGTGATTCCATGCATTATACTTCATTTATAAGCCTTTACTCATGGAACACCAACGATAAGTTTGGAAGTATCATTCTAACGGGACGATCAAGTAGAAATGTAAGCACTAAATCATCCGTAACTTTTGATTTAGAGTTCAGAATGACATGAATCCAACGCTTACATTAAGCTAGCTCAATTTTCTATATTGTGACAACATTTGAGATTGAAAGACCTACCAAAAACCTTCGATTAATACAATATATCCTAAAATTCATGATGCCATGCATTATGGTTCATTTATAAGCCTTTACTCAAGAGCAGTAATAATGAGTTTAGAATAATCATTTTAGAATGATCACTTTAACTAGCCAATCAACTTGACACGTCCGCATTTAATCGTCCGTAACATTTGATTTAGATTTCAAAATGATACAACTCAAACTCCCACATTAAGCTAGCTCAATGTTCTATTTGGTGACAAAACTTAAGACCGAAATAGCTACGACAAAGCCTCTAAGTAATCAAATGTATCCAAAACTACGTGATGCCATGCATTATGCTTCATTTATAAACCTTAACTCAAGGAGCACCAACATAAGTTTAGAATGATCAATTTAACTAGCCGATAAACTTGACATTTCCGCACTAAATCATTCGTAATTTTTCATTTAGAGTTCAGAGTGAGATTAATCCAACATCCACATTAAGCTAGTTCAATATTCTATATTATGCCAAAATTTAAGACCAAAATAGCTACGACAAAGCCTCCAAGTAATCCAATCTATCCCCAATTGCGTGATGCCATGCATTATGCTTCATTTGTAAACTTTTGCTCAATGAGCGCCAATGATCAGTTTAGAATGATCATTTTTAATTAGCTTATCAACTTGACATGTCCGTACTAAATCGTCTTTATCAGTTGATTTAGATCTTAAAATGACATGAATCCAACACCCACGTTAATCTAGTTGAAATTTCAATATTGTGACAACATTTGAGAATGAAAGAGCTACGACAAACCCTCCAATTAATCCAATATATTCCAAACTGCGTGATACCATGCATTATGCTTCATTAACAAGCGCTTACTCAAGTAGCACTAATGACATGTTAAGAATGATCATTTTAACTGGCCGATCAACTTGACATGTCCGCACTAGATCGTCCGTAACTTTCGATTTAGAGCTCAAAATATCATTAATCCAACCTGATACAAGCCTTGATTCAAGGATGTATGCGCGTGGGCTGTTTGTGGAAGATTAGGTGAGAAACTCAACCTTAGGCTTCTGGATAGGGGTTTTCTGGTTGGTAAACGATGGAAGGGTGAAGTGAACCACACGAGGGGTGATGAACCTCGTGATAAATCACAAACTTAGAGCTAGGAGGGCTGGTCTCAACTAGGTTCTAAGCGCACAAGTCTCTTTTGAGAGAAAGCTTGTAGGAAAAAGTTCTACTTTATTAATAATCAAAAAGGTTGTTGAACTACAATGCTGGAAGGAGCCTTATTAATATGCTCGACAGCTTGACCTTCTAGGGTCGACACAAATAAAGAAAAAGGAAAGTTTACTAAAGTGCACAAAGGAAAAGATACAAAAGTGCATAACCGAAAAAGGACCTATTCCTAAAATGTTCTTGACTCAAAAATGTAAAGCAACTAGATCCTACCCTGCAAAACAGAAAGAGGCATATATTCGAATGTAACTTACCTTAACTCACCTCACGGCCAAGAAATGGAAGGTGGCCGTCCTTGTGGCATGCACGCGCCTTGCTCCTAGTCTTCAACTTGGAGTAGGGTTAAATATCTTTGGGCCCTGACCTCTCTTGCCACTAAAGCCCAAGTCTCTGATGTTCCTTGTGTTGTTGAGAAGCCTTTGGACTATAATTTGCTCTTCTGGCCCATTGTCCTTAGCTGCTCTTCCTCTAGAAGCTTGTCGACCCATAAGCTGAATTTGTGGAAGAGTGCTCTTGATCTGCTTCTTGTCATTGCTCCTGGAGGTACCACTGGTGTAGATACTTCCTCTAAGTGTATGTCCTGGAGCTGGTAGCTCATTTGGTCCGAGTCCTCTTGTGTAAATGACTTCAGGAGTTGATCCTGTCATTCACGCCCCACCAAGTGTGCCGGAAGCTTGGGCCTCTCCGCCGGCGATGTTGACTGGTCTGGTCCTATAGGTCGAGGGTCCGGCGGTACTGTCTGGTCCGGCAGGCGCGCCAGATGGTCCTGCTGTCTCGGGCAAGCTTCCTGGTCGGCCAGTCTGGTCTCCTGGCTGGATGTACCTGATGTCCTCATCAATTCCCTCCTCTTCAGTAGGTTTTGTCCTCAAACTGGATCATCTGCATGGAAAGGGCCAAGTCAGTAACATTGAACGTATTGGACACATTAAACTCACCTGGGAGCCCGATCCGGTAGGCGTTGTTGTTGATCCTCTTGAGCACTCTGAATGGTCCATCTTCTCTTGGTGCTAGCTTTGAACTCCTTAGGTTTGGGAACCTCTCCTGCCGTAGGTGTAGCCACACCCAATCGCCTGGTTGAAAGATCACCTCCTTTCTTCCTTTGTTGGCATGAGTCACATACTGTCCGGTCCTCTCCAAGTTCTCTGCTACCTTCTGGTGTAACCTCCTTATGAACTCTGCTTTGGATGCTCCGTTGAGGTTGGTCATCTCAGCTGGTGGCAGTGGTGTTTGCTCCAATGGGGTGAGAGGGTTGAAACCGTATACCACTTCAAATGGGGTCTTCTTAGTTGCTGAGTGCACGGCTCGGTTGTAGGGGAACTCAATGAATGGCAGGCACTCCACCCAAGTCTTTAGATTCTTCCCTAGTGTTGTTCTGAGAAGAGTTGATAGGGTCCTGTTGACAACTTCAGTTTGGCCATCGGTTTGAGGATGGCAAGTGGTTGAGAAGAGTAGCTTCGTGCCTAGTTTTCTCCAAAGGGTCCTCCAGAAATGGCTGAGGAACTTGGTGTCCCTATCTGATACGATGGTCCTTGGCACTCCATGAAGCCGTATTATCTCTCTGAAGAACAGCTCAGCTGTTTGTGTGGCATCATTGACATTGGCACATGGAATGAAGTGTGCCATCTTGGAGAATCTGTCCACCACTACAAAGATTGCATCTTTGTGGTTGATCTTGGGCAGACCTAGAACAAAATCCATCGAGATGTCCACCCATGGATGTGTTGGTATGGGCAGTGGGAGATACAACCCGTGAGGTTGCACTCCGGACTTTGCCTTCTTGCAAGTGGTGCATCTTGCACAATGTGCTTCTACTGTCCTCTTGATGTGTGGCCAGTAGAAGTGCTCCTTGACCACTGCTAGAGTCTTGTCGACACCAAAGTGGCCCATGAGTCCTCCTCCATGAGCTTCTCGGATGATAAGCTTCCTTAGTGATCCTTGTGGTATGCACAGCCTTCTTTCTCGGAACAAGAATCCTCATGGATGTAGGATTTGCCATGACTCCCTGTGCTACACTCCTTGTAGCTCTCAGCAAGGTCAGGATCATCCTTGTATAGATCCTTGATGTGCTCGAACCCTAGGACCTTTGCCTCCATGGTTGATATCAAGGCAAACCCCCTTGATAGTGCATCGGCTACCACATTATCTTTGCCCTTCTTGTACTTGATGACATACGGGAAGGTCTCAATGAATTCCATCCACCTGGCATGTCTCCTCTGAGATTGGTTTGCCCTCTGAGGTGTTTGAGAGTCTCATGATCAGTGTGGATCACAAACTCCTTGGACAGCAAGTAGTGCTGCCAAGTCTCCAATGCTCGGGCAAGGGCATAGACTTTGTCATAAGTGGGTAGTTCAGTGAGGCACCACCTAGCTTCTCACTGAAGTATGCCACTGGTCTCCCTCCTTGGGTTAGCACTGCTCCTATGCCTATTCCAGAGGCATCACACTCCACTTCAAACGCCTTGTTGAAGTCGGGAAGGACTAGCACTGGTGCGTGTAAGGCTGTCCTTCAAGGCCTGAATGCCTTCTCCTGAGCTTCTCCCAGCTGAATCCCACGTTCTTCTTCACTGCCAGTGGTGAGGCAATACTGCTGAAGTTGGGCACGAATCTCCTATAGAAGCTGGCCAGTCCATGGAAGCTCCTTACTTGGCTGATGTTTCCTGGTGTTGGCCATTCTTGTATGGCTCGAATCTTCTCTTCATCAACCTGTAGGCCCTGTGAACTTACAACAAAACCTAAAAAGACAAGTTTATCAGTATAAAAGGTGCACTTCTTGAGATTGGCATAAAGCTCTTCTTGTCGAAGGGTTTTAAGTACCATCTCAAGATGTGTGAGGTGTTCCCGTAGGCCCTTACTATAAACCAAAATGTCATCAAAGTAAACTACTACGAACTTACTGATGTACGCCCTAAGAACTTGGTTCATAAGGCGCATGAACGTGCTTGGGGCATTAGTCAAGCCAAATGGCATGACTGTCCACTCATAGAGTCCTTGCTTTGTCTTGAAAGCGGTTTTCCACTCATCACCTTCCTTCATTCTTACCTGGTGGTATCCACTTTGAGGTCTATCTTGGAGAAGATCGTGGCTCCACTCAGCTCATCTAGCATGTCATCCAGTCGTGGTATTGGTTGCCTATACTTGACTGTGATGTTGTTGATGGCTCGGCAGTCCACACACATGCGCCAAGTCCCATCCTTCTTGGGCACTAGCAGCACTGGTACAGCACATGGACTGAGGCTCTCTCGAACATATCCTTTCTCCAGGAGCTCCTTGACTTGCTTCTCAAGCTCCTTGGACTCCTCTGGACTCATCCGGTAGGCTGGCCGGTTGGGCAGGCCTGCCCCGGGCACTAGATCAATCTGGTGTTCTATGCCACGAAAGGAGGCAAGCCTGCTGGTATCTCCTCTGGAAATACATCCTGGAATTTGTTGAGGAGTGTTGCTACTTCATGAGGTAGCTCTACCTGTCCCTGTTCTATACTCAACACTTCCTTGAAAACCATTAGTAATATTAAGTCCTTCGAGGCTAAAGCTCTCCGGACATGACTAGGTTGAATAAGAAAGTTAGACTTGACAAGTTTCTTTTCCTTACTCATCTGGAGTTGTAGCTCATGTACTTGGGCAGGTGTAAGAGGAGCTAGGCTGACCTTTCTCTTGTCATGCAAAGGTGTAGAGATTGGTTCTGCCATCATGCCTGGTCTCTTTGTCAAACTGCCATGGTCTTCCTAGCAGAAGATGGCCAGCTTGTATGGGCACCACGTACAGACCTGGTCTTGGTACTTGCCCACACTGAATGGCACAGTGACTTGCTCATGAATCTTGAGCTCCACTTTGTCATCAAGCCATCTCAGTCTATATGGTCGAGGATGCCGTGTCCTCTCTAGACCTAGCTTATCAACCATATACACTAGCAACGTTAGTGCAAGAACCACCATCTATGATGAGGTTACATACCTTTCCTTTGATGGTGCCACGGCTGTGGAAGATGTTCTCCCTTTGGATGGTCTCTGAAGGATCCACCATTGCACTGAGGATATGTCTAGTGACCAGCACTTCCCCCACATCAGGGTACTCAATGTCACCATATTCTCCTTCTGGCTCATAGTCCTCTTCATCTTGGGACTCATATTCTCCTGCCTCCGTAATCAGCATGACTCGTTTGTTTGGGCACTCCCTTGAGATGTGTCCACGTCCCCTGCACTTGAAACAAGTTATGTCACGTGATCTTTGAGGGTTAGAAGACTTACCAGGCTCTCTGGTCACGGGTGGGTTCAGGAGGCTTGCTCTTGAACCTTGACTCGATCTCTACGCTTTTGCCTTTGTCCACAGTCTTAGGCATGTTGCTTGGTGTCCAAGGTGTCTTAGGCTTGCTGCGGATGTCTTGGCTCTTACGTTTGATGTGCTGTTCAGCTTGCACAGATAGGTGGAACAAGTCCTTGAAGTCGTCGTAGATTTGCCTTTCCACCTTGCAGCTGATCCTTTCTTGGAGTCCATCCAAGAATTGCGCCATCAATGCTTCTTCATCATCATTGACCTCCAATCTGTTCCTTAACCTCTCTAACTCTTCATAGTACTCCTCTACTGATCTGGTACCCTGCTTAAGAGTACGAAAACGTCGTTGCAAATCCCTATGAAAGTAAGGTGGAACATACCTTTGTCGTATGAGGTCTTTCATGTCGACCCATGAGTCTACGGGTCTCATTCTCTTCCTCCTTCTGTCAGATACCTCACGATCCCACCAGATGAGGGCATTGTCCGTGAGTTGTGCTACTGCCATTGAGACTCCCTAGGTCCTGGTTGGTTGTAGTGATCAAAGATATGATCCATTCGCTTCTCCCAATCTAGGTAAGCCTCGGGTCTACTTTTCCAAAAGTTGAGGAGTTAGTTTAACATCAGGATGAATTAGTTATAGGTGTGTTCATCTCCATCCTCATGACGTCTAGGAGGCATTCTTGGTCTCGGTGAAGACCATATGGCTCAAAGCCATCATCTCTTGCTGTGGAGGTCCTTCGCCTATGGTGATAGTTATGAGGTTGCGTGTCCTCATCTCCATCTGGCTGGGGTTCCTCCTGTTCGTGCTGTCCTAAGGTACTCAGGACCCTCAGGACGATCTGGCTCAGCCTCACGTGCCTTATGGCCTGAATCTTACTGGTCTCCACGCCCAACCTCTCCTATGGATGCGAGTTGTGTTTGGAGTATGGTGAACATGGCCATCATGGCTTCAGCTGCGTCTCTATTCTCTTCTCCCATGTGTGCTACAAAGAAAGAAGACAATTAGGGTGCTCCTAAATTATTAGGAGAGTTTTTCTTTTATATGTGGTTTGAAAAATGCAAAAAGGAAAAATTCTAAAGAAAGGAAATTCGACTACAAGAGAAAAAGGAAACTTCCTAGACAACTTGTGCTAGCTGTCCAATTCGAATTCTTTAGTATCTTTTCTATTTTCTTTTTCTTTTCTTTTTAATTAGACTTAATAATAAAGGAAATATGACTTAAACAAAAAGGAAAACGTGTATGCAATGCAAAAAGTGAATCTAAACCCTAGTGATACACGTAGGAGGCTAGATGCACTCGGTTTGGAGTTTGATGTTGTTTTTTGATTTTTCTTGAATGCGACTTAAACTAATGCAAGAACTAGAAATAAGACAAGCAAAAGGATAGAAACAACCTGGTTTAGGAGCTTGCTCTGATACCAAAATGATACAAGCCTTGATTCAAGGATGTATGCTGGGCTGTTTGTAGAAGATTAGGTGAGAAACTCAACCTTAGGCTTCTGGATAGGGGTTTTCTGGTTGGTAAAGATGGAAGGGTGAAGTGAACCACACGAGGGTGATGAACCTCGTGATAAATCACAAACTTAGAGCTAGGAGGGCTGGTCTCAACTAGGTTCTAAGCACAAGATTCTTGAGAGAAAACTAGGAAAAAGTTCTACTTTATTAATAATCAAAAGGTTGTCGAACTACAATGCTGGAAGGAGCCTTATTAATATGCTCGACAGCTTGACCTTCTAGGGTCGACAAATAAAGAAAAAAGGAAAGTTTACAAAAGTGCACAAAAGGAAAAGATACAAAAGTGCATAACCTAAAAAGGACCTATTCCTAAAATGTTCTTGACTCAAAAATGTAAAGCAATAGATCCTACCCTGCAAAACAGAAAGAGGCATATTCGAATGTAAACTTACCTTAACTCACCTCACGGCCAAGAAATGGAAGGTGGCGTCCTTGGCAGCGCTCTTTGCTCCTAGTCTTCACTTGGAGTAGGGTTAATAATCTTTGGGCCCTGACCTCTCTGCCACTAAAGCCCAAGTCTCTGATGTCCTTTGTGTTTTTGAGAAGCCATTGGACTCTTCCTTGCATTTTTGGCCCATTGTCCTTAGTCAATCTTCCTCTAGGAGCTTGTCGACCCATAAACTGAAATTGTGGAAGAGTGCCCTTGATCTGCTTCTTGTCATTGCTCCTTGAGGTACCACTGGTGTAGATACCTCTTCTAGGTGCATGTCCTGGAGCTGGTAGCTCCTTTGGTCCGAGTCCTCTTGTGTGGAAGTGGAAATGCGCGTATACTCGGCTGGATCGGCTGTACCGGCTGGATTGTGTGCGGTACTGGCCGGGATCCCTTCAGGACCGGCCAAGTTGATCCCGGAGTTGGCGGCATCACCAGAGGGACCGGCGGTGTCATCCACGTCCCCACCAAGTGTGCCGGAAGCTTGGGCCTCTCCGTCGGCGATGCTGACCGATCTGGTCCTATAGGTCGAGGGTCCGGCGGTACTGCCTGGTCCGGCAGACGTGCCAGATGGTCCTGCTGTCTCGGCAAGCTTCCTGGTCGGGCCAGTCTGGTCTCCTGGCTGGATGTACGACCTGATGTCCCCATCTTCCTCAGAAGATGGCCAGCTTGCATGGGCACCACGTCGCACACGACTTAGTCTTGGTACTTGCCCACACTGAATGGTACAGTGACTTGCTCGTGGATCTTGAGCTCCACTTTGTCATCGAGCCATCTCAATCTATATGGTCGAGGATGCCTTGTCTCTAGACCTAGCTTATCAACCATATACGCACTAGCAACGTTAGTGCAAGAACCACCATCTATGATGAGGTTACATACCTTCCCTTTGATGGTGCAACGGCTGTGGAAGATGTTCTCCCTTTGGATGGTCTTTGATGGATCCACCATTGCACTGAGGATACGTCTAGTGACCAGCACTTCCCTCACATCAGGGTACTCAATGTCACCGTACTCTCCTTCTGGTTCATTGTCCTCTTCACCTTGGGACTCATATTCTCCTGCCTCCGTAATCAGCATGACTCGGTTGTTTGGGCACTCCCTTGAGATGTGTCCACGTCCCCTACACTTGAAACAAGTGATGTCACGTGATCTTTGAGGTTAGAAGACTTACCAGGCTCTCTCTGGTCACGGGTGGGTTCAGGAGGCTTGCTCTTGAACCTTGACTCGATCTCTACGCTTTTGCCTTTGTCCACTGTCTTGGGCATGTTGCTTGGTGCCCAAGGTGTCTTAGGCTTGCTGCGGATGTCTTGGCTCTTACGTTTTATGTGCTGGTCAGCCTGGACAGATAGGTGGAACAAGTCCTTGAAGTCATTGTAGATTTGCCTTTCCACCTTGGGGCTGATCCTTTCTTGGAGTCCATCCAAGAATTGTGCCATCAATGCTTCTTCATCATCATTGAGCTCCAATCTGTTCCTTAGCTTCTCGAACTCTTCATAGTACTCCTCTACTGATCTAGTACCCCGCTTAAGAGTACAAAACGACGTTGCAAGTCTGTATGAAAGTAAGGTGGAACAAACCTTTGTCACATGAGGTCTTTCATGTTGACCCATGAGTCTATGGGCCTCATTCTCTTCCTCCTTCTGTCAGATACCTCACGATCCCACCAGATGAGGGCATTGTCCGTGAGTTGTGCTACTGCCATTGAGACTCTCCTAGGTCCTGGTTGGTTGTAGTGATCAAAGATATGATCCATTCTCTTCTCCCAATCTAGGTAAGCCTCGGGGTCTACTTTTCCTGCAAAACTAGGAGGAGTTAGCTTAACATCAGGATGAATTACCGGGTTGTAGGTGTGTTCATCTCCATCCTCATGACGTCTAGGAGGCATTCTTGGTCTCTGGTGAAGACCATATGGCTCAAAGCCATCATCTTCTGCCTCTGGTTGCCGTGGAGGTCCTCTCGGCCTATGGTGATAGTTATGAGGTTGTGTGTCCTCATCTCCATCTGGCTGGGGTCTCCTGTTCGTGTCTGTCCTAAGGTGCTCAGGACCTCAGGACGGTCTTGCTCAGCTCTCACGTGCCTTATGGCCTGAATCTCACTGGTCTCTCCACGCGCCTCCAACCTCTCGCCTATGGATGCGAGTTGTGTTTGGAGTGTGGTGAACATGGCCATCATGGCTTGCATCTCTATTTTCTTCTCCCATTGCGTACTACAAAGAAGAAAACAAGTTATGCTACTCCTAAATTGTTAGGAGGGTTTTCTTTTTTATAAGAGATTCGAAAAAATGCAAAAAGGAAAATTCTAAGGAATGGAAAATTCGAATATAAGGATATTTGAATAAAAGGAAATTTTCTTGACAACTATTGCTAGCTGTCCAATTCGAAATCTTTTAGTATTTTTCCTATTTTTTTTTTCTTTTTTTTCTTTTCTTTTAATTTAACTTAAAATAATGGAAATATGAATTAAACAAAAAGGAAAACGTGAATGGCAATGCAAAAGTGAATCTAAACCCTAGTGATACACGTAGAAGGCTAGATGCACTCGGTTTGGAGTTTGATGTTATTTTTTTTGATTTTTCTTGAATGCGACTTAAACTAATGCAAGAACTAAAAACAAAACAAGCAAAAGGATAGAAACAACCTGGTTTAGGAGCTTTAAGCTCTGATACCAAAATGATACAAGCCTTGATTCAAGGATGTATGCGCGTGGGCTGTTTGGAGAAGATTAGGTGAGAAACTCAACCTTAGGCTTCTGGATGGGGGTTTTCTGGTTGGTAAAAGATGGAAGGGTGAAGTGAACCACGAGGGTGATGAACCTCGTGATAAATCACAAACTTAGAGCTAGGAGGGCTGGTCTCAACTAGGTTCTAAGCGCCAAGTCTTGAGAGAATAACTTGTTGAGAAAATTCTATCTTTATTAATATCAAAAGGTTGTCGAACTACAATGCTGGAAGGAGCCTTATTAATATGCTCGACAGCTTGACCTTCTAGGGTCGACTCAAATAAAAAAAAAGGAAAGTTTACAAAAGTGCACAAAAGGAAAAGATACAAAAGTGTATAACCGAAAAAGGACCTATTCCTAAAATGTTCTTGACTCAAAAATGTAAATCTAAATCCTACCCTGCAAAACAGAAAGAGGCAAATATCCAAATTGAAAACTTACCTTTCTTACCTCACGGCCAAGAAATGGAAGGTGGCCATCCTTGTGGCATGCACGCGCCTTGCTCCTAGTCTTGACTTGGAGTAGGGTTAGGAATCTTTGGGCCCTGACCTCTCTTGCCACTAAAGCCCAAGTCTCTGAAGTCCCTTGCATTGTTGAGAAGCCTTTGGACTCTTCTTTGCACTTCTGGCCCACTGTCCTTTGCCGATCATCCTCTAGGAGCTTGTCGACCCATAAGCTGAATTTGTGGAAGAGTGCTCTTGATCTACTCCTTGTCATTGCTCCTGGTGGCACCACTGGTGTAGACACTTTCTCTAGGTGCATGTCCTGAAGCTGGTAGCTCATTTGGTCCGAGTCCTCTTGTGTAGAAGTGGAAATGTGCGTGTACTCGGCTGGATCGGCAGCTGGATTGTCGTGGTACTGGCGGAATGCCTTCAGGACCGCCAAGTTGATCCGGAGTTGGCGGCATCACCAGAGGGACGGCGGTGTCATCCACGTCCCCACCAAGTGTGCGGAAGCTTGGGCCTCTCCGCGATGTTGACTGGTCCTATAGGTCGAGGGTCCGGCGGTACTGTCTGGTCCGGCAGGCGCGCCAGATGGTCCTGCTGTCTCGGGCAAGCTTCCTGGTCGGCCAGTCTGGTCACCTGGCTGGATGTACGACCTGATGTCGTCATCATTCCCTCCCTCTTCAGTAGGTTTTGTCCTCAAAACTGGATCATCTGCATGGAAAGGGGCCAAGTCAGTAACATTGAACGTATTGGACACATTAAACTCACCTGGCAGCTCGATCCGGTAGGCGTTGTTGTTGATCCTCTCGAGCACTCTGAATGGTCCATCTCCTCTTGGTGCTAGCTTGGAACTATTTAGGTTTGGGAACCTCTCCTGCCGTAGGTGTAGCCACACCCAATTGCCTGGTTGAAAGATCACCTCCTTTCTTCCTTTGTTGGCATGAGTCACGTACTGTCCAGTCCTCTTCTCCAAGTTCTCTGCTACCTTCTGGTGTAACCTCCTTATGAACTCTGCTTTGGATGCTCCGTTGAGGTTGGTCATCTCGGCTGGTGGCAGTGGTGTTTGCTCCAATGGGGTGAGAGGGTTGAAGCCGTATACCACTTCAAATGGTGTCTTCTTGGTTGCTGAGTGCACGGCTCGGTTGTAGGCGAACTCAATGAATGGCAGCACTCCACCCAAGTCTTTAGGTTCTTCACTAGTGTAGTTCTGAGAAGGGTTGATAGTGTCCTGTTGACAACTTCAGTTTGGCCATCGGTTTGAGGATGGCAAGTGGTTGAGAAGAGTAGCTGTGCCTAGCTTTCTCCAAAGGGTCCTCCAGAAATGGCTGAGGAACTTGGTGTCCCTGTCTGATACGATGGTCCTTGGCACTCCATGAAGCCATTATCTCCTGAAGAACAGCTCAGCTGTTTGTGTGGCATCATTGACATTGGCACATGGAATGAAGTGTGCCATCTTCGAGAATCTGTCCACCACTACAAAGATTGCATCTTTGTGGTTGATCTTGGGCAGACCTAGAACAAACTCCATTGAGATGTCCACCAATGGATGTGTGGGTATGGGCAGTGGGAGATACAACCCGTGAGGTTGCACTCGGGACTTTGACTTCTTGCAAGTGATGCATCTTGCACAATGAGCTTCTACTGTCCTCTTGATGTGTGGCCAGTAGAAGTGCTCCCTGACCACTGCTAGAGTCTTGTCGACACCAAAGTGGCCCATGAGTCCTCCTCCATGAGCTTTTCGGATGATAAGCTCCCTCAATGATCCTTGTGGTATGCACAGTCTTCTCTCTCGGAACAAGAATCCCTCATGGATGTAAAACTTGCCATGACTCCCTGTGC
>CM032165.1:7833475-7855111 GCA_018901935.1 Pugionium cornutum | reverse complement strand
CATCACGTAGTTTGGGATACATTCGATTATTAGGAGGCTTTGTCGTTGGTATTCCTGTCTTAAATTTTGTGACATTATCGAAAATTAAGCTAGCTTAACGTGGGTGTTGGATTCATGTCATTCTGAACTGTAAATCAAAAGTTAGAGACAATTTAATGTAGACATATCAAATTTATCGGCTAGTTAAATAAATCATTCTAAATTGAGCATTGGGCAGTTAAAGTGATCATTCTAAAATAATCATTGGTGATCCTTGAATAATGGCTTATAAATGAAGCATGATCCATGACATCACGTAGTTCGGGATACATTCGATTAGTAGGAGGCTTTGTCGTAGGTATTCCTGTCTTAAATTTTGTGACATTATCGAAAATTAAGCTAGCTTAACGTGGGTGTTGGATTCATGTCATTCTGAACTGTAAATCAAAAGTTACAGACAATTTAATGCAGACATGTCAAGTTTATCGGCTAGTTAAATCGATCATTCTAAATTGAGCATTGGCCAGTTAAAGTGATCATTCTAAAATAATCATTGGTGATCCTTGAATAATGGCTTATAAATGATGCATGATCCATGACATCACGTAGTTTGGGATACATTCGATTATTAGGAGGCTTTGTCGTTGGTATTCCTGTCATAAATTTTGTGACATTATCGAAAATTAAGCTAGCTTAACGTGGGTGTTGGATTCATGTCATTCTGAACTGTAAATCAAAAGTTACAGACAATTTAATGCAGACATATCAAATTTATCGGCTAGTTAAATAAATCATTCTAAATTGAGCATTGGGCAGTTAAAGTGATCATTCTAAAATAATCATTGGTGATCCTTGAATAATGGCTTATAAATGAAGCATGATCCATGACATCACGTAGTTCGGGATACATTCGATTAGTAGGAGGCTTTGTCGTAGGTATTCCTGTCTTAAATTTTGTGACATTATAGAAAATTAAGCTAGCTTAACGTGGGTGTTGGATTCATGTCATTCTGAACTGTAAATCAAAAGTTACAGACAATTTAATGCAGACATGTCAAGTTTATCGGCTAGTTAAATCGATCATTCTAAATTGAGCATTGGCCAGTTAAAGTGATCATTCTAAAATAATCATTGGTGATCCTTGAATAATGGCTTATAAATGAAGCATGATCCATAACATCACGTAGTTTGGGATACATTCGATTATTAGGAGGCTTTGTCGTTGGTATTCCTGTCTTAAATTTTGTGACATTATCGAAAATTAAGCTAGCTTAACGTGGGTGTTGGATTCATGTCATTCTGAACTGTAAATCAAAAGTTAGAGACAATTTAATGCAGACATATCAAATTTATCGGCTAGTTAAATAAATCATTCTAAATTGAGCATTGGGCAGTTAAAGTGATCATTCTAAAATAATCATTGGTGATCCTTGAATAATGGCTTATAAATGAAGCATGATCCATGACATCACATAGTTCGGGATACATTCGATTAGTAGGAGGCTTTGTCGTAGGTATTCCTGTCTTAAATTTTGTGACATTATCGAAAATTAAGCTAGCTTAACGTGGGTGTTGGATTCATGTCATTCTGAACTGTAAATCAAAAGTTACAGACAATTTAATGCAGACATGTCAAGTTTATCGGCTAGTTAAATCGATCATTCTAAATTGAGCATTGGCCAGTTAAAGTGATCATTCTAAAATAATCATTGGTGATCCTTGAATAATGGCTTATAAATGAAGCATGATCCATGACATCACGTAGTTTGGGATACATTCGATTATTAGGAGGCTTTGTCGTTGGTATTCCTGTCTTAAATTTTGTGACATTATCGAAAATTAAGCTAGCTTAACGTGGGTGTTGGATTCATGTCATTCTGAACTGTAAATCAAAAGTTACAGACAATTTAATGCAGACATGTCAAGTTTATCGGCTAGTTAAATCGATCATTCTAAATTGAGCATTGGTGCTCATTGAGCAAATGTTTACAGATGAAGCATAATGCATGGCATCACGAAGTTTAGGATAGATTGAATTACTTGGAGGTTTTTTCGTAACTATTTTGGTCTTTAATTTTATCACCATTTAGAAAATTGAGCTAGATTAATGTGGGCATTAGATTCGTGTCATTTTGAACTGTAAAACAAAAGTTATGGACGATTTAGTGTGGACATGTCAAGTTGAATGCCCAATTAAACTGGTCATTCTAATTTGATCATTGGTTCTCCTTGAGTAAAACCTTATAAATGAAGCATAATGCATGGCATCACAGAGTTTGGGATACATTGGATTACTTGGAGGCTTTGTCGTAGGACTTTTAGTTTCACATTTTGTCACAATATTGAAAATTGAGGTAGATTAACGTGGGCGTTAGATTCATGTAATTTTGAGCTCTAAATCAAATGTTAAAGACGATTTAGTGAGGACAAGTCAAGTTGATCAACTAGTTAAAATGATCATTCTAAACAGATCATTGGTGCTCACTGAGAAAATGTTGACAAATGATGCATAATGCATGGCATCACACAGTTTTGGATACATTGGATTACGCGGAGGCTTTGTCGTAACTATTTCAGCTTAAATTTTGCCAAAATATAGAAAATCCATCTAGCTTAACGTGAGTGTTGGATTTCTGTCATTCTAAACTCTAAATCAGATTTTACGGGTGATTAGGGCAGACACGTAGAATTTATTGGCTAGTTAAATTGAGCATTGCAAACTGATCGTTGGTGCTCATTGAGCAAAGGTTTACAAATGAACCATAATGCATGGCATCACGTAGTTTGGGATATATGGGACTACTTAGAGGTTTTTTTGTAGCTATTTTGGTGTTAAATTTTATCACAATATAGAAAACTGAGCTAGCTTAACGTAGGCATTGGATTCGTGTCATTCTGACTCTAAATCGAAATTCAGTTAAAATGATCATTTTAAACTAATCATTGGTGCTCATAGTGTAGAGGCTTATAAATGAAGCATGATGATGACATCATGCAGTTTGAGATACAATAGATTACTTGGAGGCTTTGTCTCGGCTATTTCATTATTAAATTTTGGCACAATATATAAAATTGAGCTACTTTAACATGCGCGTTGGATTCTTGTCATTTTGCACTTTAAATCAAAAGTTACGAAAGATTTAGTGAGGACATTTCAAGTTCATTGGCCAGTTAAAGTAATCATTCGAAAAAGATCTTTAGTGCAGACATGTCAAGTTGATCATTGGTGGTCCTTGAGTAAAGGCTTATAAATGAAGCATAATGCATAGCATCAAGTATTTTAGGATATATTGGATTACATGAAGGCTTTGTGGTAGCTCTTTCACTCTCAAATGTTGTCACAATATTGAAACTTTAGCTAGATTAACGTGGCCGCTCGATTCATGTCCTTTTCTGCACGAAATCAAAAATTAATGACAATTTAGTGTGGACATGATGAGTTGATCAGCTAGTTAAAATGATCATTCTCAACTGATCATTGGTGCTCAATGAGGAAAGGTTTACAAATGAAGCATAATACATGGCATCAAGTTTTTCGGGATAGATTGGATTCCTTGGAGGCTTTGTCGTAGCTATTTTGTTCTTAAATATTGTCACAATATAGAATATTGAGCTAGTTAAATCGATTATTCGAAATTGAGCATTGGTGCTCATTGAGCAAAGGTTTACAGATGAAGCATAATGCATGGCATCATGCAGTTTTGCATAGATTGAATTACTTGGAGGTTTTTTCGTAGCTATTTTGGTCTTAAATTTTATCACAATATAGAAAATTGAGCTAGATTAATGTGGGCATTAGATTTGTGTCATTCTGAACTGTAAATCAAAAGCTATGGACGATTTAGTGTGGACATGTCAAGTTGATTGCCCAATTATACTGGTCATTCTAATTTGATCATTGGTTCTCCTTGAGTAAAACCTTATAAATGAAGCATAATGCATGGCATCGCAGAGTTTGAGATACATTGGATTACTTGGAGGATTTGTCGTAGGACTTTCAGTTTCAAATGTTGTCACAATATTGAAAATTGAGGTAGATTAACGTGGGCTTTAGATTCATGTAATTTTGAGCTCTAAATCAAATGTTAAAGACGATTTAGTGAGGACAAGTCAAGTTGATCAACTAGTTAAAATGATCATTCTAAGCAGATCATTGGTGCTCATTGGGAAAATGTTTACAAATGATGCATAGTGCATGGCATCACGCAGTTTAGGATACATTGGATTACTCGGAGGCTTTGTCGTAACTATTTCAGTCTTAAATTTTGCTAAAATATAGAAAATCGATCTAGCTTAACGTGAGCGTTGGATTCGTGTCATTTTAAACTCTAAATCAGATTTTACAGGTGATTAGTGCAGAAATGTACAATTTATTGGCTAGTTAAAATGAGCATTCCAAACTGATCGTTGGTGCTCATTGAGCAAAGCTTTACAAATGAACCATAATGCATGGCATCACGCAGTTTGGGATATGTGGGATTACTTAGAGGTTTTGTTGTAGCTATTTTGGTGTTAAATTTTATCACAATATAGAAAACTGAGCTAGCTTAACGTAGGCATTGTATTGGTGTCATTCTGACTCTAAATCAAAATTCAGTCAAAATGATCATTTTAAACTAATCATTGGTGCTTCTAGTGTAGAGGCTTATAAATGAAGCATGATGCATGACATCATGCAGTTTGGGATACAATGGATTACTTGGACGCTTTGTCTCGGCTATTTCATTATTAAATTTTGGCACAATATATAAAATTGAGCTACTTTATCATGCGCGTTGGATTCTTGTCATTTTGATCTCTAAATCAAAAGTTACGAAAGATTTAGTGCGGACATGTCAAGTCTATTGGCCAATTAAAGTGATCATTCTAAAAAGATCTTTAATGCGGACATTTGGTGGTCCTTGAGTAAAGGCTTATAAATGAAGCATAATGCATGGCATCACGCATTTTAGGATATATTGGATTCCTTGGAGGCTTTGACGTAGCTATTTCGTTCTTAAATTTTGTCACAATATAGAATATTGAGCTAGCTTATCGTGGGGTTGGATTCGTGTCATTCCAAACTTTAAATAAAAAGTTACATACAATTCAGTGCAGACATAGCAAGTTCATTGGCTAGTTAAAGTGATCATTCTAAAATAATCATTGGTGATCCTTCAATAAAGGCTTATAAATGAAGCATGATCCATGACATCACGTAGTTTGGGATACATTCGATTAGTAGGAGGCTTTGTCGTTGGTATTCCTATCTTAAATTTTGTGACATTATAGAAACTTAAGCTAGCTTAACGTGGGTGTTGGATTCATGTCATTCTGAACTCTAAATCAAAAGTTACAGACGATTTGATGCAGACATGTCAAGTTTATCGGCTAGTTAAATCGATCATTCTAAATTGAGCATTAGTGCTTATTGAGCAAAGGTTTACAGATGAAGCATAATGCATGGCATCACGCAGTTTAGGATAGATTGAATTACTTGGAGTAATTTTCATAGCTATTTCGGTCCTTAATTGTATCACAATATAGAAAATTGAGCTAGATTAATGTGGGCGTTAGATTCGTGTCATTCAGAATTGTAAAACAAAAGTTATGGACGATATAGTGTGGACATGTCAAGTTGATTGCCCAATTAAACTTGTCATTCTAATTTGATCATTGGTTCTCCTTGTGTAAAATCTTATAAATAAAGCATAATGCGTGGCATCGCAGAGTTTGGGATACATTGGATTAGTTGGAGGCTTTGTCGTAGGACTTTCAGTTTCAAATGTTGTCACGCTATTAAAAATTGAGGTAGATTAACGTGGGCGTTAGATTCATGTCATTTTGAGCTCTAAATCAAATGTAAAAGACGATTTAGTGAGGACAAGTCAAGTTGATCAACTAGTTAAAATGATCATTATAAACAGATCATTGGTGCTCATTGAGAAAATGTTTACAAATAATGCATAAAGCATGGCATCATGCAGTTTAGGATACATTGGAGTACTCCGAGGCTTTGTCGTAACTATTTCAGTCTTAAATTTTGCCACAATATAGAAAATTGATTTACCTTAACGTGAGCGTTGCATTAATTTTATTCTAAACTCTAAATCAGATTTTACGGGCGATTTAGTGCAGACATGTAGAGTTTATTGGCTAGTTAAATTGAGCATTCCAAACTGATCATTGGTGCTCATTGAGTAAAGGTTTACAAATGAACCATAATGCATGGCATCACGCAGTCTGGGATATATGGGATTACTTAGAGGTTTTGTCGTAGCTATTTTGGTGTTAAATTTTATCACAATATAGAAAATTGAGCTAGCTTAACGTAGGCTTTGGATTCGTGTCATTCTGACTCTAAATCAAAATTCAGTTAAAATGATCATTTTAAACTAATCATTGGTGCTCCTAGTGTAAAGGCTTATAAATGAAGAATAATGCATGACATCATGTAGTTTGGGATACAATAGATTACTTGGAGGCTTTGTCTCGGCTATTTCATTATTAAATTTTGGCACAATTTTAACATGCGCGTTGGATTCCTGTCATTTTGAACTCTAAATCAAAAGTTATGAAAGATTTAGTGAGGACATTTCAAGTTTATTGGCCAATTAAAGTGATCACTTGAAAAAGATCTTTAGTGCGGACATGTCAAGTTGATCATTGGTGGTCCTTGAGTAAAGGCTTATAAATGAAGCATAATGCATAGCATCACGCATTTTAGGATATATTGGATTACTTGAAGGCTTTGTGGTAGCTATTTCACTCTCAAATATTGTCACAATATTGAAAATTGAGCTAGATTAATGTGGTCGCTGGATTCATGTCCTTTTCAGCTCTAAATCAAATATTAATGACAATTTAGTGTGGACATGAAAAGTTGATCAGCTAGTTAAAATGATCATTCTCAACTGATCATTGGTGCTCAATGAGTAGAGGTTTATAAATGAAGTATAATGCATGGCATCAAGTTTTTCGGGATAGATTGGATTCCTTGGAGGCTTTGTCGTAGCTATTTCATTCTTAAATTTTGTCACAATATATAAAATATTGAGCTAGCTTATCGTGGGGTTGGATTCGTGTCATTCCAAACTTTAAATCAAAAGTTACATACAATTTAGTGCGGACATGGCAAGTTCATTGGCCAATTAAAGTGATCATTCTAAAATAATCATTGGTGATCCTTGAATAAAGGCTTATAAATGAATCATGATCCATGACATCACATAGTTTGGGATACATTCGATTAGAAGGAGGCTTTGCCGTAGGTATTCCTATCTTAAATTTTGTCACATTAAAGAAAATTAAGCTAGCTTAACGTGGGTGTTGGATTCATGTCATTCTGAAGTCTAAATCAAAAGTTACAGATAATTTAATGCATGCATGTCAAGTTTGTCGGCTAGTTAAATCGATCATTCTAAACTGAGCATTGGTGCTCGGAGGATTTTTCATAGCTATTTCGGTCTTAAATTTTATCACAATATAGAAAATTGAGCTAGATTAATGTGGGCGTTAGATTCGTCATTCTGAACTGTAAATCAAAAGTTATGGACGATTTAGTGTGGACATGTCAAGTTGATTGCCCAATTAAACAGGTCATTCTAAACTGATCATTGGTTCTCCTTGAGTAAAACCTTATAAATGAAGCATAATGCATGTCATCGCAGAGTTTGGGATACATTGGATTACTTGGAGGCTTTGTCGTAGGACTTTCAGTTCCAAATGTTGTCACAACATTGAAAATTGAGGTAGATTAACGTGGGCATTAGATTCATGTCATTTTGAGCTCTAAATCAAATTAAAAGACGATTTAGTGAGGACAGGTCAAGTTGGTCAACTAGTTAAAATGATCATTCTAAACAGGTCATTGGTGCTCATTGAGAAAATGTTTTCAAAGGATGCATAATGCATAGCATAACGCAGTTTTGGATACATTGGATTACTCAGAGGCTTTGTCGTAACTATTTCGGTCTAAAATTTTGTAACAATATAGAAAATTGAGCTAGCTTACATGGGCGTTCAATTCGTGTCATTCTGAACTCTAAATAAAAAATTATGGACGATATAGTGCCGACATGACTAGTTGATCGGCCAATTAAAATGATCATTCTAAACTGATTATTCTAAATTTATTTAGTGCTCCTTGAGTAAAGACTTATAAATGAAGCGTAATGCATGACATCACGCAGTTTAGGATAAATTGGATTACTTGGAGGATTCGTGGTAGCTATTTCTGTCTTAAATTACTTCACAATATAGAAAATTGATTTAGCTTAATGTGGGCATTGGATTCATGTCATTATGAACTCTAAATCATAGTTTACGGACGATTTAGTGTAGAAATATCAATTTTAGCGGCTAGTTAAATTGATCATTCTAAATTGATCATTGGTTCTCATTGAGGAAATGTTTACAAATGAACCATAATGAATGGCATCACGCAGTTTGGGATTGATTGGATTATGTGGAGGCTTTATCGTAGCTATATTTGTCTTAAATTTTATCACACTATAAAAAATTGAGCTAGGTTAACAAGAGTGTGAGATTCGTGTCATTCTAAACTCTAAATCAAAAGTCACAGATGACTTAGTGCAGTCATGTCAAGTTGATCGGCCATATAAAATAATCATTCTTAACTGATCATTGGTACTCCTTGAGTAAAGGGTTATAAATGAAGCATAATGCATGACATCACACAGTTTGGGATACATTGGATTACATAGAGGGTTTGTCGTAGCACTTACAGTTTCAAATGTTGTCACAATATTGAAATTTGAGCGAGATTAACGTAGGCGTTGGATTCATGTCATTTTGAGCTCTAAATCAAATGTTAAAGATGATTTAGTGCAGACATGTCAAGTTAATCAGCTAGTTAAAACGATCATTCTAAACTGATCATTGGAGCTGATTGAGCAAAGGTTTACAAATGAAGCTTAACGCATGCCATCACGCAATTTTGGATAGATTAGATTACTTGGAGGCCTTGTCGTACCTATTTTGTCTACACTTTTGTCACAATATAGAATATTGAGCTAGCTTAACATGAGCATTGGATTCGTGTCATTTTGAACTCTAAATCAAAAGTTATGGAATATTTAGTTCGGACATGTCAAGTTGATCGGCCAGTTAAAATGATCCTTATAAACTGATAATTGGTGGTCATTGAGCAAAGGTTTACAAATGAAGAAAAATACATGGCTTCACGCAGTTTGGGATAGATTGGATTACTTGGAGGCTTTGTCGTAGCTATTTCGGTGTTAAATTTAATCAAAATATAGAAAATTGAGCTACCTTAACATGGACGTTGGATTTGTGTCATTCTGAACTCTAAATCAAAACTTACAGATGATTTAGTACATACATGTCAAGTTGATCGGACAGTTAAAATGATCATTCCTAACTGATCATTGGTGCTCCTTGAATAAAAGCTTATATATGAAGCATAATGCATTGCATCACGCAGTTTGGGATACATTGGATAATTTGGAGTGTTTGTTGTAACTCTTTCAATCTCAAATGTCGTCATAACATAGAAAATTAAGCTAGATTAATGTGAGTGTTGGATTCATGTCATTTTGAGCTTTAAATAAAACGTTAAAGACAATTTAGTACAGAAATGTCAAGTTGATCATCCCACCAGATGAGGGCATTGTCCGTGAGTTGTGCTACTGCCATGGAGACTCTCCTAGGGCCTGCTTGGTTGTAGTGATCGAAGATGTGATCCATCCTCCTCTCCCAATCAAGATAGGCTTCGGGGTCTACTTTTCCTGCAAAGCTAGGAGGTGTTAACTTGACATCAGGATGAGTTACCCGGTTGTAAGCGTATTCATCTCCATTCTCATGATGTCTATGAGGCATCCTTTGTCTCTGGTGATGACCATATGGCTCGAAGCCATCACCTTCTGCCTCTGGTTGCCGTGGAGGTCCTCTAGGCCTAGGGTGATAGTTATGAGGCTGTGCGTCCTCATCTTCATCTGGCTGGGGCTCCTCCTGTTCGTGCCATGTCCTAAGGTGCTCAGGACCCTCAGCACGGTCTTGCTCAGCCCTCACGTGCCTTATGGCCTGGAATCTCACAGGCCTCTCCACTCGCTCCAACCTCTCGCCGATTGATGCGAGTTGTGTTTGGAGGGTGGTGAACATGGCCATCATGGCCTCGGCTGCATCTCTATTTTCTTCTGCCATTGCATACTATAAAAGAAAGAACAAGTTACTCTGCTCCTAGAATCGATTAGGAGGGTTCCTTATATAGAGAATTCGAAAAAAATGCAAAAAGGAAAAAACTGGGAAATGGAAAATTCGAAAATATGGAAGATTTGAAAAAAATGGAAACTTTCTTAACAACTAGTGCTAGCTGTCTTGGTCGAACTCTTTTGGTATTTTTCCTATTTTCTTTTTCTTTTCTTTTTAATTTAACTTAAAAATAATGCAAAAAGGAAAACGTAAATTGCAATGCAAGAGTGAATCTAAGCCCTAGTGATACACGTAGAAGCTAGATGCACTCGGTTTGGAGTTTGATGTTATTTTTTTATTTTTCTTGAATGCGACTTAAACTAATGCAAGAACTAAAAACAAAACTAGTTAAAGGATAGAAACAACCTGGTTTAGGAGCTTTAAGCTCTGATACCAAAATGATACAAGCCTCGATTCAAGGCTTGGATGCGCATGGGCTGTTTGGAGAAGTTTAGGTGAGAAACTCGACCTTAAGCTTCTGGATAGGGGGCTTCTGATTGGTATTGGATGGAGGGGTGAAGTGAACCACACGAGGGGTGATGAACCTCGTGATAAATCACAAAATTAGAGCTAGGAGGGCTGGTCTCAACTAGGTTCTAAGTGCACAAGTCTCTTGAGAGAATAACTTGTTGAAAGAAAATTTGATCTTTATTAATTATCAAAAAGGTTGTTGAACTACAATGCTGGAAGGAGCCTTATTAATATGCTCGACAGCTTGACCTTCTGGGGTCGACTCAAGAAAGAAATGGAAAATTTACAAAAGTGCACAAATGGAAAACGTACAAAAGTGCATAACCGAAAAAGGACCTATTCCTAAAATGTCTTTGACTCAAAATGTAAATAATCTAAATCCTACCCTGCAAAACAGAAAGAGGCAAATATTCGAATTGAAAACTTACCTTTCTTACCTCACGGCCAAGAAATGGAAGGTGGCCGACCTTGTGGCATGCACGCGCCTTGCTCCTAGTCTTCGACTTGGAGTAGGGTTAGGAATCTTTGGGCCCTGACCTCTCTTGCCACTAAAGCCCAAGTCTCTGAAGTCCCTTGCATTGTTGAGAAGCCTTTGGACTCTTCTTTGCACTTCTGGCCCAATGTCCTTTGTCGATCATCCTCTAGGAGCTTGTCGACCCATAAGCTGAATTTGTGGAAGAGTGCTCTTGATCTGCTCCTTGTCATTGCTCCTGGTGGCACCACTGGTGTAGAGACTTCCTCTAGATGCATGTCCTGAAGCTGGTAGCTTATCTGGTCCCAGTCTCCTTGTGTAGATGTTGAGATGCCCGTGTACTCGGCTGGATCGGCTGTACCGGCTGGACTGTGCGAGGTACTGGCCGGAATGTCTTCTGAGCCGGCCAAGTTGATTCCGGAGCCGGCGGCGTCACCAATTGGAACGGCGGTGTATTCCAGTTGGGCAGGAGGTTTGGGCCTCTCCGCCGGCAATGTTGATCGGTCCGGTCCTGTTGGTCGAAGGTCCGGCGGTACCGCTTGGGCCGGCAGACATGCCAAATGGCCCCGCTGTCTTGGGCAAGCTCCCTGGTCGGCCAGTCTGGTCTCCTGGCCGGCCATACGACCTGATGTCCTTGTCATCCCCTCCCTCTTCAGTAAGTTTTGACCTCAAAACTGGTTTATTTTGGAGCTCGATCCGGTAGGCGTTGTTGTTGATTCTCTCCAGCACTCTGAATGGTCCATCTCCAATTGGTGCTAGCTTGGAACTCCTTAGGTTGGGGAACCTCTCCTGCCGTAGGTGTAGCCACACCCAATCGCCTGGTTGAAAGATCACCTCTTTTCTCCCCTTGTTGGCATGAATCATGTACTGCTCGGTCGTCTTCTCCAAATACTTTGCTATCTTCTGGTGTATCTTCCTTATGAAGTCCACCTATGCTCCGTTGAGGTTGGTCATCTCCGCTGGTGGCAGTGGTGTTTGCTCCAATGGTGTGAGAGGGTTGAAGCCATAGACCACTTCAAAGGGGGTCTTCTTGGTTGCTGAGTGCACGGCTCGGTTGTACGCAAACTCTATGAATGGCAGGCACTCGACCCACGTCCTAGGTTCTTCCCTAGTGAGTCCTGAAAAGAGTTGACAATGTCCGGTTGACTACTTTGGTTTGGCCATCAGTTTGAGGATGGCAGGTGGTAGAGAAGAGTAGCTTCGTGCCTAGCTTCCTCCAAAGGGTCCTCCAGAAATGGCTGAGGAACTTGGTGTCCCTGTCTGACACGATGGTCCTTGGCACTCCATGAAGCCGTACTATCTCCCTGAAGAACAGCTCGGCTGTTTGCGTGGCATCATTAACATTGGCACACGGAATGAAATGTGCCATCTTGGAGAATCTGTCCACCACTACAAAGATTGCATCTTTGTGGTTGATCTTGGGCAGACCTAGAACGAATTCCATTGAGATTTCCACCCATGGATGTGTAGGTATGGGCAGTAGGAGATACAACCCGTGAGGGTGCACTCGGGACTTCGCCTTTTTGCAAGTGATGCACCTTGCACAATGGGCGTCTACTGACCTTTTGATGTGTGGCCAGTAGAAGTGCTCCTTGACCACTGCTAGAGTCTTGTCGACACCAAAGTGGCCCATGAGTCCTCCTCCATGAGCTTCTCGGATGATAAGCTCTCGTAATGATCCTTGTGGTATGCACAACCTTCTTTCTCGGAACAAGAATCCCTCATGGATGTAAAATTTTCCATGACTCCCTGTGCCACACTCCTTGTAGCTCTCAGCAAATTCAGGATCATCCTTGTATATGTCCTTGATGTGCTCGAATCCTAGGACCTTTGCCTCCATGGTGGATATCAAGGCAAACCTCCTTGATAGTGCATCGGCTACCACATTGTCCTTGCCCTTCTTGCACTTGATGACGTATGGGAAGGTCTCTATGAACTCCATCCACCTGGCATGTCTCCTATTGAGATTGATTTGCCGTCAGAGATGTTTGAGAGTCTCGTGATCAGTGTGGATCACAAACTCCTTGGACAGCAAGTAATGCTGTCAAGTCTCCAATGCTCGGACTAGGGCATAAAGCTCCTTGTCGTAAGTGGGGTAGTTCAGTGAGGCACCACCTAGCTTCTCACTGAAGTATGCCACTGGCCTTCCTCCTTGAGTTAGCACCGCTCCTATGCCTATTCCAGAGGCATCGCACTCCACTTCAAATGTCTTGTTGAAGTCGGGCAAGACTAGCACTGGTGCATGTGTGAGGCTGTCCTTCAAGGCCTGGAATGCCTTCTCCTGAGCTTCTCCCCAGCTGAATCCCACGTTCTTCTTCACTACTGCCGTCAATGGTGAGGCAATGCTGCTGAAGTTGGGCACGAATCTCCTGTAGAAGCTGGCCAGACCGTGGAAACTCCTTACTTGGCTGATGTTGCTTGGTGTTGGCCATTCTTGTATGACTCGAATATTCTCTTCATCAACCTGTAAGTCCTGTGAACTTACAACAAAACCTAAGAAGACAAGTTTATCAGTACAAAAGATGCACTTCTTGAGATTGGCATAAAGCTCTTCTTGTCGAAGGGTTTTAAGCACCAACTCAAGATGTGTGAGGTGATCCCTTAAGCATTTACTATAAACTAAAATGTCATCGAAATAAACTACAACGAACTTACTGATGTACGCCCTAAGAACTTGGTTCATAAGGCGCATGAAGGTGCTTGGGGCATTAGTCAAGCCGAATGGCATGACTGTCCACTCGTAGAGCCCTTGCTTTGTCTTGAAAGCCGTCTTCCACTCATCACCTTCCTTCATTCTGACCTGGTGGTATCCACTCTTGAGGTCTATCTTGGAAAAGACCATGGCTCCACTCAGCTCATCTAGCATGTCATCCAGCCATGGTATCGGATGCCGGTACTTGACTTTGATGTTGTTGATTGCTCGGCAGTCCATGCACATTCGCCAAGTCCCATCCTTCGTGGGCACTAGAAGCACTGGTACGGCACATGGACTGAGGCTCTCTCGAACATAGCCTTTCTCCAGGAGCTCCTTGACTTGCTTCTCAAGCTCCTTGGACTCCTCTGGACTCATCCGGTAGGCTGGCTGGTTGGGCAGGGCTGCTCCGGGCACTAGGTCGGTCTGGTGTTCTATGCCACGTAAAGGAGGCAAGCCTGCTGGTATCTCCTCTAGAAACATATCCTGGAACTTGTTGAGGAGAGTTGCTACTTCAGGAGGTAGCACTACCTGTTCTTTTTCTACATTCAACACTTCTTTGAAAACCATTAGTAGCATTAAATCCTTCGAGGCTAAAGCTCTCCGGACATGACTTGGTTGAATAAGAAAATTAGATTTAATGAGCTTCTTTTCCTTACTCATTTGCTGTTGAAGCTCATGTACCTGGGCAGGTGTGAGAGGAGCTAGGCTGACCTTTCTCTTGTCATGCACAAAAGTGTAGAGATTGGTTCGGCCATCATGCCTGGTCTCCTTGTCAAACTGCCATGGCCTTCCTAGCAGAAGATGGCCAGCTTGCATTGGCACCACGTCGCACACTACTTGGTCTTGGTACTTGCCCACACTGAATGGCACAGTGACTTGCTCATGGATCTTGAGCTCCACTTTGTCATCGAGCCATCTCAGTCTATACGGTCGAGGGTGCCTTGTCTTCTCTAGACCTAGCTTATCAACCATGTACGCACTAGCAACGTTAGTGCAAGAACCACCATCTATGATGAGGTACATACCTTGCCCTTGATGCTCTCTGAAGGATCCACCATTGCACTGAGAATGCGTCTAGTTACCAGCACTTCCCCACATCAGGGTACTCAATGTCACCGTATTCTCCTTCTGGTTCATAGTCCTCTTCATCTTGGGATTCATACTCTCCAGCTTCCGTAATCAGCATGACCGGTTGTTTGGGCACTTCCTTGACATGTGTCCGCGACCCCTACACTTGAAACAAGTGATGTCACGTGATCTTTGAGGGTTAGAGGACTTACTAGGCTCTCTCTGGTCACGGGTTGGCTCAGGAGGCTTGCTCTTGAACCGTGACTCGATCTCTATGCTTTTGCCTTTGTCTACGGGCTTGGGAATGTTGCTTGGTGCCCAAGGCGTCTTAGGCTTGCTGCGGATGTCTTGGCTCTTATGTTTGATGTGCTGCTCAGCCTGGACAGATAGGTGGAACAAGTCCTTGAAGTCATTGTAGATTTGCCTTTCCACCTTGCGGCTGATTCTTTCTTGCAGTCCATCCAAGAATTGTGCCATCAAAGCCTCCTCATCGTCATTGAGCTCCAGCCTGTTCCTTAGTCTCTCAAACTCTTCATAGTACTCCTCTACTGATCTGGTACCCTGCTTAAGAGTACGAAAATGTCGTTGCAAATCTCTATGAAAATAAGGTGGAACAAACCTTTGTCTCATGAGGTCTTTCATGTCGACCCATGAGTCTACGGGCCTCAATCTTTTCCTCCTTTGGTCAGACACCTCACGATCCCACCAGATGAGGGCATTGTCCGTGAGTTGTGCTACTGCCATGGAGACTCTCCTAGGGCCTGGTTGGTTGTAGTGATCGAAGATGTGATCCATCCTCCTCTCCCAATCAAGATAGGCTTTGGGGTCTACTTTTCCTGCAAAACTAGGAGGTGTTAACTTGACATCAGGATGAGTTACCCGGTTGTAGGCGTATTCATCTCCATCCTCATGATGTCTGGGAGGCATTCTTGGTCTCTGGTGATGACCATATGGCTCGAAGCCATCGCCTTCTGCTTCTGGTCGCCGTGGAGGTCCTCTCGGCCTAGGGTGATAGTCATGAGGCTGTGCGTCCTCATCTCCATCCGGCTGGGGCTCCTCCTGTTCGTGCCGTGTCCTAAGGTGCTCAGGACCCTCAGCACGGTCTTGCTCAGCTCTCACGTGCCTTATGGCCTGGAATCTCACAGGCCTCTCCACGCGCTCCAACCTCTCGCCAATTGATGCGAGTTGCGTTTGGAGGGTGGTGAACATGACCATCATGGCTTCGGCTGCATCTCGATTTTCTTCTGCCATTTCGTGCTACAAAGAAAGAAGACAAGTTATTCTGCTCCTAAATTGATTAGGAGAGTTTTCTTTTATAGGGGAATTTGAAAAAATGCAAAAAAGAAAATTTGAAAAAACAATGGAAGATTTGAAAAATGGAAACTTTCTTGACAACTAGTGCTAGCTGTCTTAGTCGAATTCTTTTGGTATTTTTCCTATTTTCTTTTTCTTTTCTTTTTAATTTAACTTAAAAATAATGGAAATATGATTTAAGCAAAAAGGAAAACGTAATTTGCAATGCAAGAGTGAATCTAAGCCCTAGTGATACACGTAGAAGCTAGATGCACTCGGTTTGGAGTTTGATGTTATTTTTTTTTCTTGAATGCGACTTAAACTAATGCAAGAACTAAAAACAAAACTAGTTAAAGGATAGAAACAACCTGGTTTAGGAGCTTTAAGCTCTGATACCAAAATGATACAAGCCTCGATTCAAGGCTTGGATGCGCGTGGGCTGTTTGGAGAAGTTTAGGTGAGAAACTCGACCTTAAGCTTCTGGATAGGGGTTTTCTGATTGGTATTGGATGGAGGGGTGAAGTGAACCACACGAGGGGTGATGAACCTCGTGATAAATCACAAACTTAGAGCTAGGAGGGCTGGTCTCAACTAGGTTCTAAGCACACAAGTCTCTTGAGAGAATAACTTGTTGAAAGAAAATTCGATCTTTATTAATTATCAAAAAGGTTGTCGAACTACAATGCTGGAAGGAGCCTTATTAATATGCTCGACAGCTTGACCTTCTAGGGTCGACTCAAGAAAGAAATGGAAAATTTACAAAAGTGCACAAATGGAAAACGTACAAAAGTGCATAACAAAAAAGGACCTATTCCTAAAATTTCTTTGACTCAAAAATGTAAATAATCTAAATCCTACCCTGCAAAACAGAAAGAGGCAAATATCCAATTTGAAAACTTACCTTTCTTACCTCACGGCCAAGAAATGGAAGGTGGCCGACCTTGTGGCATGCACGCGCCTTGCTCCTAGTCTTCGACTTGGAGTAGGGTTAGGAATCTTTGGGCCCTGACCTCTCTTGCCACTAAAGCCCAAGTCTCTGAAGTCCCTTGCATTGTTGTGAAGCCTTTGGAGACTTCTTTGCACTTCTGGCCCAATGCCCTTTGTCGATCATCCTCTAGAAGCTTGTCGACCCATAAGCTGAATTTGTGGAAGAGTGCTCTTGATCTGCTCCTTGTCATTGCTCCTGGTGGCACCACTGGTGTAGAGAATTCCTCTAGGTGCATGTCCTGAAGCTGGTAGCTTATCTGGTCCGAGTCTCCTTGTGTAGATGTTGAAATGCCCGTGTATTCGGCTGGGTCGGCTGTACCGGCTGGACTGTGCGAGGTACTGGCCGGAATGTCTTCTGAGCCGGCCAAGTTGATTCCGGAGCCAGCGGCGTCACAAATTGGACCGGCGGTGTCTTCCACATCACCTCCAGTTGGGCCAGAGTTTTGGGCCTCTCCGCCGGCAATGTTGATCGGTCCGGTCCTGTTGGACGAAGGTCCGGCGGTACCGCTTGGGCCGGCAGACATGCCAAATGGCTCCGCTGTCTCGGGCAAGCTCCCTGGTCGGCCAGTCAGGTCTCCTGGACGGCCATACGACCTGATGTCCCCATCAATTGGCCAAGAGGACCTCCACGGCAACCAGAAGCAGAGGGCAATGGCTACGAGCCCTATGGTCATCCCCAGAGACCAAGGATGCCCCCTAGACATCATGAGGATGGAGATCACTATGCCTACAATCGGGTAAACAGTCAGGATGTCAAGTTAACACCTCCTAGTTTTGCAGGAAAAGTAAACCCTGAGGCCTATCCAGATTGGGAAAGGAGGATGGATCACATCTTCGACCATTACAACAAACAAGGCCCTGGGAGAGTCTCCATGGCAGTAGCACAACTCACGGATAATGCCCTCATCTGGTGGGATCGTGAGGCTTCTGACCGTAGGAGAAGGAGATTGAGAACCGTAGATTCTTGAGTCGACATGATGGATCTCATGAGACAAAGGTTTGTCCCACCTTATTTCCATAGAGATTTGCAACGCCGTTTTCATGCTCTTAAGCAGGGCACAAGATCAGTAGAGGAGTACTACGATGATTTTGAGAGACTAAGGAATAGACTGGAGCTCAATGGCAATGAGGAAGCATTGATGGCTCAATTCTTGGATGGATTGCAAGAGAGGATCAGCCGAAAAGTGGAGACAAAAATCTACAATGATTTCAAGGACTTGTTCCACCTCTCTGTCAAGGCTGAACAGCACATCAGGCGTAAGAGCCAAGACATACGCAGCAAACCTAAGACACCTTGGGCACCAAGCATTAGCACCAAGCCCGTAGACAAGGGCAAGAGCATAGAAATCGAATCACGGTTCAAGAGCAAGCCTCCTGACCAAACCAGTGACCAGAGAGAGCCTGGTAAGTCTTCTAACCCTCAGATATCACGTGATATCACTTGGTTTAAGTGTAGGGGTCGCGGTCACATCTCATGGGAGTGCCCAAACAACCGAGTCATGCTAATCACGGAAGCTGGAGAATATGACTCTCAAGATGAAGAGGACTTTGAAGCAGAAGCAGAATACGATGACATAGAGTACCCTGATGTGGAGGAAGTACTGGTCACTAGACGCATCCTCAGTGCAATGCTAGACCCCTCCGAGACAATTCAAATGGAGAACATCTTCCACAGCAGGTGCACCATCAAGGTCAAGGTATGTAATCTCATAATAGATGGTGGTTCTTGCACTAACGTGGCCAGTGCCTATATGGTTGATAAGCTAGGTCTAGAGAAGACAAAGCACCCCGGCCATATCGACTGAAATGGCTAGATGATAAGGTGGAACTCAAGATCCATGAGCAAGTAACCGTGCCATTTAGTGTGGGCAGATACCAGGACCAAGTAGTTTGTGACATGGTGCCCATTAGAAACATTAAATCCTTCGAGGCTAAAGCTCTCCGGACATGACTTGGTTGAATAAGAAAATTTGATTTAATGACTTTCTTTTCCTTACTCATTTGTTGTTGTAACTCATGTACCTGGGCAGGTGTGCGAGGAGCGAGGCTGACCTTTCTCTTGTCGTGCACAAAGGTGTAGAGATTGGTTCGGCCATCATGCCTGGTCTCCTTGTCAAACTTCCATGGCCTTCCTAGCAGAAGGTGGCCAGCTTGCATTGGCACCACATCGCACACTACCTGGTCTTGGTATCTGCCCACATTGAATGGCACAGTTACTTGCTCATGGATCTTGAGCTCCACTTTATCATCGAGCCACCTCAGTCTATATGGTCGAGGGTGCCTGGTCTTCTCTAGACCTAGCTTATCAACCATGTACGCACTAGCAACGTTAGTGCAAGAACCACCATCAATGATGAGGTTACATACCTTGCCCTTGATGGTGCAATGACTGTGGAAGATGTTCTCCCTTTGAATGGTCTCTGAGGGGCCTACCATTGCGCTGAGAATGCGCCTAATGACCAGCACTTCCCCACATCAGGGTACTCAATGTCACCGTATTCCCCTTCTGGTTCATAGTCTTCTTCGTCTTGAGACTCATACTCTTCAGCTTCCGTGATCAGCATGACACGGTTGTTTAGGCACTCCCTTGAGATGTGGCCGCAACCCCTACACTTAAAGCAAGTGATGTCACGTGATCTGTGAGGGTTAGAAGACTTACTAGGCTCTCTCTGTTCACGGGTTTGCTCAGGAGGCTTGCTCTTGAACCGTGATTCGATCTCTATGCTCTTGCCTTTTTCTACGGGCTTGGGGCTATTGCTTGGTGCCCAAGGCGTCTTAGGCTTGCTGCGGATGTCTTGGCTCTTATGCCTGATGTGCTGCTCATCCTAGACAGATAGGTGGAACAAGTCCTTGAAGTCGTTGTAGATTTGTCTCTCCACCTTACGGCTGATTCTCTCTTGCAACCCATCCAAGAATTGGGTCATCAATGCCTCTTCATTGTCATTGAGCTCCAGCCTGTTCCTTAGCCTTTCAAACTCTTCGTAGTACTCCTCTATTGATCTGGTGCCCTGCTTAAGAGTACGAAAACGTCGTTGCAAATCTCTATGGAAATAAGGTGGAACAAACCTTTGTCTCATTAGATCTTTCATGTCGACCTATGAGTCTACACGCCTCAATCTTCTTCTCATTCGGTCAGAAACCTCACGATCCCACCAGATGAGGGCATTATCCGTGAGTTGTGCTACTGCCATGGAGACTCTCCTAGGCCCTGGTTGGTTGTAGTGATCGAAGATGTGATCCATCCTCCTCTCCCAATCTAGAAAGGCTTCGGGGTCTACTTTTCCTGCAAAACTAGGAGGTGTTAATTTAACATTTGGATGAGTTACCCGGTTGTACGCGTATTCATCTCCATCTTCATGATGTCTAGGAGGCATTTTTCATCTCTGGTGATGATCATCGAAGCCATCGCCTTCTGCTTCTAGTTGCCATGGAGGTCCTCTCGGTCTAGGGTTATAGCCATTGGGCTGCGTGTCTTCATCTCCCACCGGCTGGGGCTCCCCTAGTTCGAGCCGTGTCCTAGGGTGATCAGGACCCTCAACAGGGTCTTGTTAAGCCCTCACATGCCTTATGGCCTGGAACCTCACCGGCCTCTCCACGCGCTCCAACCTCTCGCCGATTGATGCGAGTTGCGTTTGGAGGGTGGTGAACATGGCCATCATGGCCTCGGCTGCATCTTGATTCCCTTCTGCCATTGCGTACTACAAGAAGAAAAACACAAGTTATTTTTCTCCTAAATCGATTAGGAGGGTTTTCTTTTTATAGTAGAACTAGAAAAAAGGAAAAACTAGAAAAAAGGAAAACCTGAAAAATGGAAACTCTTAACAATTAATGCTAAATATCTTAGATCCTTTTTTGCTCGATTTTTTTTGGGTATTTTTCTACTTTCTTTTTCTTTGCTTTTTAATTTAACTTAATGATAATGGAAATATGCTAAAAAGGAAAAACAAATTGCAATGCAAAGAATGATTCTAGAACCTAGTGATGCACGTAGGAGCTAGATGCACTCGGATTGAACTTAGATGTTATTTGTTTTATTTTCTTTGAATGTAACTTAGACTAATGCAAGAACTGGAAACAAGACTAAGTAAAGGATAGAAACAACCTGGTTTTAGGAGCTTTAAGCTCTGATATCAAAATGATACAAGCCTCAAATCAAGGCTGTACGCGCATGGGCTGTTTGGAGAAGATTAGGTGAGAAACTCGACCTTAGGCTTCTGGATGGGGGTTTTCTGTTTGGTAATGGATGGAAGGGTGAAGTGAACCACATGATGGGTGATGAACCTCGTGATGAATCACAAACGTAGAGCTAGGAGGGCTGGTCTCGACTAGGTTCTAAGCGCACAAGTCTCTTGAGAGAAAAACTTGTAGAAAGAAAATTCGATCTTAATTAAAATTTGATCATTAGGAAGGCGGTGTCATCCACGTCGCCGCCAGTTGGGCCAGAGGTTTGGGCCTCTCC